>NW_010729437.1:52368-126292 GCF_000365185.1 Nelumbo nucifera | reverse complement strand
TTGAGGTAGGAGATTGGGAGAAGGGTCTAGAGGAAAAGAGTTGGGGCAGGAAGGAGGAGAAGAGGGGGAGTAAGGTAAAAGAAGAAACAAGTATATTCCGAAATGGAGAGGTGGAAATAAGCAAGTTGGTTGAGAGAGAGGTGAAAGTGGGGAAATCCCTGGGCCTGTTCTATTGGGGAGGGGAAGATTTTGCGAGGAAAACTTTTGAGCAAGTTAGAAAGGAAGAGAAAAACAAAAAAAAAAAAGAGGAAACAATTGAGAAGAATAGAGGTTGGGTTGAAGAAGGGGGTGAGGACATGTGAGGAGTCGAAGCCTAAACTTGAAAAAGAACTAGGAAGAGGGGGTAAGGATGAGGGTGAGGATGGATCAAAAATAGCAGGGAAGGAAGAACAGTTTGGAGTGGCTTCTCTTTTTTCTACTCTGGATTCTTTGGAATGGAATGGAAGAAATAGAAGATGTTTTGAAGATAAGTTAAAAGTTTTGAGGTCCTTACAACCTGGTCGGAATATGGTGGTGGTTTGAGTATCGGTGCCTTTAGATTTGGATCAAAGTAGCTGATCAGATTTGGGGGAAATCTTTTGGAATGTCCTCGAAATTCAAGATTGTAATTCTGATCATTTCTCTGTTGTTTATGTTGCTCTTTTGTATTGACGAGGTGTAATCTTGTCACCTCTCGGATTGTATTTTCCTTTTTTGTTAATGACAAATTTCCTTTTACTCTTCAAAAAAAATTTTTCTTCCACGAAGCTAATCTCTTCTCAAAATTTTCTACTACTGGGTTCCAAATACTTCTCAAAATGTTCCTAGGGTTGGCTCCTAATGGAAGGCCCAAATACTTCAAAGGCCAAACAGAGATAGAAGACTTTAAAGAAGCTGCAATAGCCTCAACTTTCCTATGCTCTATATTAGCACCTGCTATGCAGCTTTTGTCCAAGTTAATTTTTAGATTAGAAAGCCTTTCAAACCCACCTTATTAACTCTTTTAGATTCCCTACCTTTCTGACATCTGCCCCTTAACAAAAAATAATTATATCATCTGCAAACTGAAACTGTGTAATTGGAAAATCATTTCTTCATAATCCCCAACTTCTTATCAAGTCCCACTTATTAGCAGACGAGATCAACCTACTAAACACGACGGTTACTTAACTGAACAGAAATGGTGAAAGGGAGTTACCCTGCTTAACACCCCTAGAAGCTGGGAAAAAGTCCTTCACCACTCCACTAATCTCAGGACTGGTTGTTCAAAAGTTCAAAACTTTTACCAT
The DNA here is from genome assembly GCF_000365185.1 of Nelumbo nucifera. The sequence continues at coordinate 125,024 of NW_010729437.1, read as the reverse complement.
ATATCAGTCTTAAAAAGATATAAGTTGAAATGTTTACGGCAAATCCCGACTTGTATGAATTGCTGTTCATAATTGTTCAAGTAATGAGTTTTCCATTTGTAACTATGCTGGATGTAACTTGAAATAGGGGTATCTTATTTTCGTTCTTACAGGTTTTCAATGAAATAAGTTCCAGGGAGATGGAGCAGATAAATGTTTTCAAAGGCATACTGAAGAACTATGTATTCGTGGCTGTACTCACCTGCACTGTTCTCTTTCAGATTATAATCATTGAGTTCCTTGGTACATTTGCAAATACATCTCCGCTCACTCTACCACAGTGGTTCCTTAGTGTGTTCATTGGATTTCTTGGAATGCCAATTGCTGCTGTCATTAAATTGATCCCTGTGGGATCTAAATAGGTATTCAAACCTTTTTTTTTCAACATCAGTTAGATTGAATTTTAAGAGTTGTATTAATGATAAGGTTACAGTTTATCTCCATAGTCCTGTAGGTGGTTGAGAAACAAGCTAGTTCTAATTTTTCTCGATCAAATTATTTCTCTTCTTGAGGATGTATTTTGACGATACATATACTATTATCCATTTGGTGTGTAAATTTCAGATATCCACCAAATATTAGAAACCTTCGTTATAGTTGCTGTTCTAACATATAAATACCATTTCCAATTTCCCCCCTTATATTATTGATGTTTAAGTCTTTAGTATAATACCCTCTCATAAGTCATATCCATCAACTTTTGATTGATCAAAAGATTCACAACATCAGGAGTCGTTGAGCCACCAGATCTAATAACGGTAAAAAGATGCCATCTGCATTATATCTTCATTTTTACAAGAGTTTCACTCATCTTTTTTCCCTTTCATTCATGTTCCTACGGTCCAACTTCTCTTTCCACCCCTATTCTCTTTCCAACTTAACCCAGCTCTCTTATATTGCACTTAAGTGTGAGCTTTGAGGCGGTTTGAGGCATAAGCCTCAAATTAAAAATTTAAAAACTATGAAAAAGATAAATAATTGAAATTTTATATAATTATGTCACTTAAAGTAATTTTATATAATTACTTGAAGTTAACTCAATAATACAAAACAAGGCAGGAGGTTTGTGTCAGATTGGGCTAACGCCAGCTGGGATAGGGCCAACCTTGGAGCTAAAAGCAAGCATATTATTAAGCCAAAGTCATTTTTAACCAAACCTACTCTAGATGGTAGATACCAATCAACCCTACGGATTTGATTCTCGAACCACACTTATAAAAGGTTCACATGCCAATGATCTAACTAGGCAAATAGGAGTAACGGTTGTGCCATTTAATGATCCTGTTTGTATAATTCCAGTACGAAGGGGATGAACTAGTCTTAAATTTGAAATAGGATATGCAGAAGAGGAATTATTTCACCAAGACTGTTCAGAGGTAAAAGTCGGAAACATTCAAATGAGAATAACAAAATGGATCTAGATTCAATATATCTGATGACAACATAGCAACATGTATCCAAGCAGTTCATCACCGCACTTACTATCCAAAAGTGAAACTAAAACAAAGCAGCACACCTACACTTCTGAGTCTCTTAACCTCCCACAAATCTGCTGCCCCACATAGTTGAGAGTTTGAGACAAAAAAAAAAAGAAAAACCATGGGTATTAGTTTTAACTTAAAGCTACCGCCTCATGTATATTGAGGCAAAAGGCCAAACGCCTACGCCTCGCTAAAGCTGAGGTTTACGCCCCTTGCTCTGAGACCGAGGCTGCTGAGGCCAGGCGAAATTTGGCCGCATCACCTTGAGGTGTACGCTTCTCACCTCACCTCAGCCGCCTTTTAAAACCATGGCTACTAGTTTTAACTTTTAAGTGATAAACATAAATGGACATTTTCCTATCCAATAACTATAATAGAGAAACGAGACCGGGACAGGAAGTTGACTTTTAAATCCTTGCAGGTTTGGTCCGGTAATGCAGTAGGGAAGACGATTAAAAGCAATGTTGTATGACCGAGACCGGACTAGAAACCAGAATGTTCAACGGGTCATGGTTTTACCAGCTAACCAGGCGGTCAGCTGTTGAACATGTGAAAATCGTCATCCAACTGGGACATTGATTCCCAGTTTTTACGGTCCAATCCTCCAGTCTTAGTAAAGCAATAAAATACCGTTCGACCTTTCTCTCTCTTTCTCTGGTTGGGGAAAAGAGTTAATAGGTGCCACAAGCATGGCGGTGATGCAATTCCATTAGGTTAAAACATCTCAATGATGTTTAAATAACTACAATTGTAGAGTTGCAGTACGACATTGAGATGAAAGTGTAAGAGATCCGAACTCTCTCATTCCTTTGTCAACTTTCTAAGGTTACGTTTGGTTAAATTATCCTCCAAATAATCACTGCTTGAAGAATTAAATTTTGAACAAAAAAATTAAGCTAAGCCATTTGTTTGCAGTGCAATTTCATCTGCACTAGTAGCACAAATGCATGAGAGTGCAAACAAGAAGACCGTAAATTACGATTTACTTTTAATTGCTTTGAATTTATTTTATTTTGCATCAGATTTTGTTTTATTTACACTACAAACAAGCAAAGTAAAACAGTGTTTGCATTTAATTCATTTTTACTCCCATGCTTTTGCATCAATTCAGAGGAAATTGCATACAAAGCCTAAGGCCCTGTTGGTTTCGTTTGTACTTAAATCTTAGGGAAATCTAAGCTGCTGACATGATACCAAAACTGCTTTAATCTATCATCCCCGGTGAATTTTGATAAATACCACCTAATTATGACATTATCCTATCCTTTTTGCTATCTATTGTTTTATATAATAATGTTAAAATAACATAAAATAATTGCAACATATTATGACAATTCTATAATATCATTAGAATTGCATTAGAAAACATTAAGACATACCAAGCGGAGACTAGATAGCTGTGTAACAAGCATGGAGAACTCCGGCCTTGACACTCAAATTGCACTTTCGGGAGAGCATTAGAGGAGGAACATTGTGAGATTGAAGCAGTATACAGGATCCCTAAATGGAGGGTATATTTGAAAACTACTCTGTCAAGCACCAAATTATTAATCCAGCACTTGTTATTGCTTCCCAACTGTTACGTGCTTCTATTGCATATAGTCTTCAGAAAGCGGAGTTTTGAAGTCCAGAATGTTTTCCTGGATTCTTTATACAGGGTTGTCTTGGGATTTTACAGTGGCTGTACAAATAAATATTCCTTGGTGTTGTGTTTCGGTAGTGTGTAACATGCTTGTTTCACAAACCATGGTCTTGTGAGAGCCGGCCTGTATTTTTCCTTTGGTCTTTGAACAAATTCCGACATCTGAAAGGTGGAAACGAGGAATGAAATTGTGAAAGAAAGGGCCAAATAAGTTTGCAGTCTTTTTTGCAATCTTGAAAGGTCACTTTCAGCCTTATTATTCAAACACCTGTTTTGAATATAGGGAGACCAAGTTCAAAGAGTTGGGTATTTTAGTCAGAAAAATTCTAGGATCTATAACTTACTCACACTTTTAGTAGTATAGATTAGACAGGTAAATAAGGTAACTTGAGTTAAGGCAATGAGAATTTACAAATAAAAAGAAAAGGCATGGGCCAAGGAGAAGGCCACCATTGGCATTGGTAAAGTGGAGCAGTTACCGTGGGAGAAACACTATTAAGCAACGCCAGCTAAATGATACTGAACTTCAGGTTGCTTCCTCCAGTGGATCCCAGTCGGCTGAACTTTCTCGTTTTTGCAACAATTTGAGTGACGAAGTTTTAAATGTTTGTAGGTGTATATCTTGTGATGGATGTATACTGAATATCTTGTAAATCTCTTATATATGGGTCTTAAATCCTCCTTTTGATAGTAATACAATTTTACCTGACCTATTCAAAAATAGATACAAATAAATAGGACTTTCCTTCTATATTTCATACTACGAGAACTTACTGATTAACAAACAGGGCTCCGTGAAGTTAGCATCTAATCTTCCGCCATGCACCCATCATCATCTTCATAAATATAATTCCTCCAAACAGGTTCAAGTAACCTCATTGTACTCTCTAATTGCTGCCTCTCATCCTCATTTATTCTCGGATTCCTAATGTAAGCATCTATTTGGGGGTAAAGCACTTTCAGACAAGCCAACATGAGCCCCAGTTCTTCCCACTCTCCATGGTCTATTCTGGCCAATTTAATACAAACAAAATGCACCAATCCCAGAACCAACCCAAAATCCTTCCTTTCAAGCCCAACTGCTGAACCAGTCAAGAATATAACCCCAACAGCATCTAGTACTTTTGGATTTTCTCTCATAAGTAGAGCTACCTTTTCCATTAGTTCCTTGAAAACCACAAAATCCTCTGGTTCATGAACTTTCAGTCTCCTCATCTTGGTTAAAGTCAATTATTTCATAGAGCTCAACCTTACCCAAAATTGTGAGCCATGATGGGAAACGTTGCTCAAATGTGATCAGATGCACTGGAACAACCTCCTCCTTGTGGAGTCCTTATCATAACGTGGTCATATCCTAATGCTAATATTATATCAGGTATCCATGGCTTCACTGTAGAAACAAGGCGTGTGGCATGGCCCAAACCCACGTATGATTCAGTTGAGGCAATCAAATCAAGCATGTTATTCGCAAGACCAGAGACCTCCAGTGGTGGTGGTGAAGAGTCATTGCAATTTGTGAGAACTATATTTAGCAACTTTATTGCATAGGTGAAGGAACTCCTGAGGCAAGAGAACACTTCTTTCAACTCGTCTTCTTTGAATTGTAGTTTATCATGGGAATGCTTCCTTAGAGTTGAGATGACATGTTGAACAAATACTGAAGTGAACCACAAGCACCTTTCTTGATTGTGAGAACCGACATGTATGGCCATAGCATCAACAATAGACTTGAGAACTGTGGTAACCATTTTCAACATATTTGATATCTTCCTTTGTTCGGATAAACTGGATCCTGTGTTTAAGTTAAAGGAAAGAAATAAGATAATGAAGAAAGATAAGTATATACTTCTGAACAAAGGAAAACATCCAGTTGGGTACTTGGGTAGTGGAGATGTCCTTCACATACAGAGTGCTTCAGCACTCCCAACTGAACTTTACTGCAATAAACATTTTTTTTCTAATTTGTGCTGAAAATAATACTGAGATTGAGGGTATGTATGCATCCAAATTGATATTGGATTGGGAGATACAAATAATGAATAAGGAAAAACTAATCACACTTGCTAGTCAAATCATTTAGTGAGGAAGTCAAAATGACCCTGGAATCACGCATGTGGCAACTTAGTTTGGCACCTAAAAGGACACCCCCGATCCCCCTTCTGGGCCCAATATAAGTTGACCCATGGAAGTTTCCTGGGTTGTTTTGGCTAGATAACAAGACAATCCAACTAAGAAATCTTCTCATTGTGTGTTTGGGTGTATGATATAAGAAAGGAAGGAGAAGGTATAGAAAGATGACTTGTAGAATATGAAAATAGAGACTGCAGTAGAGAAACATAAAAGAGTAACAGAAGAACAGATAGAGGAAGAGAAAGAGAAAAATAAATAAATAAATATCACACCTTTAGAAGAAAAGAGAGGATGCACCACACAATATTCAAACTTCAAATTCATTTTCGCTCATTCAATCTATTCAAACTAAGGATTCCATCACTTTAATAGAGATAGGGTTTACAAGGCCTTAGTCTTGACCAAATAAGACTTCTAACAGAATTAGATATTCAATGAAAACACAAACTTTTAGTGATTCAATACTAAGCATCTAATTCATCAAGACATCTTCTAGAATATTCTAGAATATCTTACTAAAGAGATTGATCCCCCTAAAACAAATTTAGAAACCAAAAACAAATAAAAAGCAACTCCCTAGATAAAATTAAAAAAAAATTGGAAAAGATTCAATTCCCAACATAGCCCAACTCCTTATTGGTAAAATGGCCATAATTCTCTAAAAAATATGTAGGATTTATAAAAGCATAACTTTCATTAAATAGATAACTATATAACCGTTTTAGATATGGTCAGGTGTAAGTAAGCTGCTAATCAATACTAACATATGGACTCATGAATTGCATGATAATATTTAATTTCCAGTGATGCTAGTAAGCTATGTACTCTTCATATGCATTCCATAATTGACATCCAAAATGTTAAAAGTATTGGTAACAAAAAACAGAAGCAATAACTGAGGTTGAAATATGAAAATTAAAATTCCAAAGTGCAATAGTGTAACGAAAATCCATATTTTATGATGTCTAAAGGGCATTCTTGGTTTAGCATTATATATGCCCATCACCTTTCTTAGAATTTAAAGGCAGTGAGCTAGTTTCTCCAATGGGCCTTGCATCAATTAGCTTCTCTGCACAATTGAGCAGATGATTCACTGACTGATCCAACTCTGTCAGCTGAAAAAGAAAATAGCAGTTAGAATAATTTTTGGAAATGTAAGATAATGCTTTGGTCAGCATCAATCTGTGCTTGAAAAGACAGACTAAAGTCAAAAGTCAAACCCAAAAGAAGGAAAGCAAGAAAGAATTACCAACTCTGTCAAAGTAGACATTATTTGGTTTTAACATTCAGATGTTGTTTCTTTGATATTAATTAAAATAAAACATCAAGTAGACAACTGGCATTTAATAAAAATTGCTAGAAAAATTAATGCATTAAAAGAAAGAAAATGAAGTTAAGAAGAGCCATACCTCCAACGATGTAGTATCCAACCTGTTGTTCTTGTTTTCATCAGGACTGGTTTTATTAGTTAAACCAATTTTTTGAAAAGTCATGTTCATGGCAAGAGCTGCGTATGCAAGAACTGGTGATGTTTCCAGGAAATCATAACACATGCATTGTTCAATAATAACCTCAGAGATGATCTTCAAAGCTGAAAATGGCAGTTCCAATGTCTTGGACTTTAGCATGGCATTTTGTGTATCTACAGACATGAGCAAGTCTTTTATCTGCCATGCCACTCCCGCAGCAATAAGGCAATCTTCCTCAAAATTGTAAGTATCAGAACTAGAAGATTTTTTTTCTGCTGGCGTTATTCGCTGAGGTTTTCACAGATAACTTAGTTTTTGCCTGTCTGGTAGATGGTACACTCTGAGAGGAGACTTCTTTTCCAAATCTAATACGAAATCCAGAGGCAATATTTTGCAAAAGGCTTGTTAAGGATGCAAACATGTCATCAAATCTACCACAGGATAGCAACAGCTTGTGGACAGAACTTATCTCTGCCTGCCTTTCCACATTTTGGGATAAACCACTGCAATTCATGATAAGGTCCATGCATTCTTCAGAATGGGTAGCTGGAAAATGTACAATGGCAGGTACGACTAGCGAGCTTGGCAGTCCAAGCCAAAGCCATTCCAATGAAATTTTTTTTGTGGTACAAGTGTTTCCTAGCTTGCCTTGACCAAACAGAGACCTTCCACCTCCAGCTTGGGATTTTTGAGGTTAAGGCTCCGTTTGCTTCAATGTGAAAAGGGTAAAATCATTTTCACGGGGAAAATGTACTTTGTTTTTCTTGCCATTTACATAAAAAATAAATTAGATAAGGAAGGGAACACAAAGTCTACCCTCCAGAGTCCAGACACAAGAGTCTCTCACTCTCCAAACTTGACCCTACACAGCCCTTATCTTAGAATTAACTTAATTATATTCAGTGCAATATTAACATAACTTACATGATAATTGACAGCACACCCTTTTAAGTTTTGAACTTTTAGCTATCAACAACATTAACTACCTTTGGTTGGGTTGGAGTTGGACATGTCTCGTGCAAGGCTTGGCTTTAATACGAATGAGAGGACGTTGAGTAGAACAACAGGGTAATTAACTGAGTTGAGTTGAGTTGTTAATGTTACCCACGCCACCAGCAAAGCATTAGCCTGTTCCAAGGATGTATGACAACGTGATAAGGGAAAAAAAAAAGTTGGCAGTTGCAATTCCTTGCCAGATTCCAAGACAATTCAGTGGACCATCCAATCAAACTATCCTTAATAAGCATCATCTCTCGAATGAAATTCCGGTACAGAAAGATTTTTAGCTCATCACGTAATCATCTCTCAATGCACTGAGTTTCGTGACTCCAACACAGGCTAGTTAACAGTAAAAAGCAGGACCCTCCCCCCAAAAGGCACCCCCCACCCCCTCTAACATTCAAACAAATCGAACGACATTCAGCTTTACATACTTTTTGATGGCCAACAAGCAACACAGATGCATCAAATCACACAAACAATTCCCTTCCCTTCCCCACCCCCCCACCCCATCCCCAATCTCTCCTCATTGCTTTCATTTCAGCCTTTAGAAAGACATTGGAAGCATCCCAAGCCCCCTATAAGAAAGAAACGAATACAACAAATTGAATAAGTGAGTAAGTAGTAATGTAGTATAAAATGAAAACACCACTCTGAATAACTATCAACAATCTTCCATGGCTTTCTAGACTTCATTCCCCTCCGCCTTCACTTCCCTCCTTGTATTGTAGCTTTCAGGCTTGCAGTTAGCTCTTCATGGTGGGGTAAAGTTTCATTTTGCTTTTTTTTTTCTTTCTTTTTCCCCTTTTTATTAAAATGCATGCTAGTTCATCTGTCGATCAGACTTTCTTGAGTATCATCGGAAAACAAAACCCATACTCAACTCCAAATCATATCTAGGAACTGGAGGGTAACACTCATTAGATCAGTAAATCAGATTGAAAAAATAATAATAATAAATTAAAAGAAAAACACAAAATCTTAGTAAAATGCACTCTCGAGATTGGCATTAGTCGTCAATTAGATTTGCCTTAGCGGAGTGGTTTCTCATTAACTATACCACAATTTTCATCACTGTCATTGAATGTAAGTCTTCTCCTCTTAGTGTCCACCGCAGAGGTTAAGGATGAATCCTCAACAACGTCTGTTGAAGTTGTATAAATTGAAGATATATCTAGAGAAATTACAAGCCTGGGTATTCTCAATTTCCCCATCTCTAAATCCTGCATTAGATTATAGCAGGAAAACACATGTTCCTGCAAACAAACATTTATCAAAATCCGATCTTTGTAAATTGTTTTTACAAGACTAATGAAACAGTAAAGGAAAAAGGAAAATAACTCACATTTTCAAGAGACCCACATGACGACACAGAACTCATCTTAAACTCTATTGTTTTTCTTGTTAATCTCTGATCCATTGCTGCCAACACTGCGGCAGCAGCAATTGCAGATGGGCGATGATCCATCAAATTCATCTCTGTATATAATAAACAAACAAATGAAAGGACAAATATACGAAAGCGAAGAAATAGTTCTCAGTCTATATCAAATACCTATCAATTTTTCTTTCCCTTTTTTAGGTAAAGATTTCCGCTCAAGATTACCTTTTATTATAGCGAGGACGAGTTCCACAGCTCTAGATACCAAGTGCTTCGGTCGATATTCCTCACAAAATTTGTTGATGAAGTAATGGAAATAAGCAAAAGGAGTGATTGAACCCATTCTCCATTCTAACGTATTCAGAACTAGAAGCTCCATTCTTTGAATGATCTTACTTTCGAAGTTGCATTCTTCTACTCTAAACTCAGATAATGCCGGTACTTTGCATTCTTCCAGTTTTGCGGCCAAAGATAAACACGCAACCGATAGTAATTGAATCGCCCAAGATTTCCCTCTCTATTATTAAAAAGAAAATGATCAATGAAAACAACACCTAAAAGAACTAAAGAAGTAATAGTTAAACCCTCTTGTTGTTTATTTGCCATTTGAAAAGGAAAGTAAAGGGGAGGGAAAAAGAAGAAAGTTTTTCTTACATCAATGGTACGCCTTGAAAGAAACTGATCAAAGTAAGTGACGGATAAATAAGCTGTTTGGAAGCGAAATCCAAAGTATGCCCGAGTCTGAATCAAAAGCATCGGAACTCTCAGAAGCTGAACCAAATCCAAGATAAGAAAAAGGGGAAAAAAAGAAAACAAAGCAACATAGAGAAAAAGGTTGAAGCAAACTTTGAAAATCCATTGAATAGCATCCAAGCGAGCGCACTTGAGCCAGCTCTCGTTCATCATCGAATAGTCATTTGTAGATTCATGGCATTTGCTTCCAAAACTATTCTCTCTTTCAACCAACATTTCTATATATTCCTCTTCAGTTTCTGAATATGGGTAATTGTTTAAATTAAGAAATACGTCTTCGTATACCTCTCCATCCAAGCAACCTTCATTTTCTTGACAGAGAAGATTGGAGAGGGAAAATGAAGAGCCGGAATCCTCCATTCATTTCTCGCTATCTTCTCTCTACATCCACACAGAAAAATCCATTATTTGAAGGCCAAATCCACTGTACAAGGAGACACGAAATCTAATTGACCGCTATTGCGACAGAACCAGAGAGAAATCTGGTCTTTGGTCGAAGCGATGATAGTTAGGGGTAGTTTTAGTGCCGCCAAATTTAGCGGATGTGATAGTCTGATAGAGTAGCGATTTAGGTGCGTGACCTTTTTTTTTTTTTATTTTAGCGGTTACACAGTCACAAACGCACTCCCCTACTCTCTCTCTCTCTCTCTCTCTCGTGAGTCGTGACTCGTGACGAGATTTTGGTCTTCAAAGGGGATAGCGAGCTGGGGAGAGAGTACGTGTAGCATTGTACATGGGCCAGTGGGCCTGTTATTAAGGGATGAGCCATTGGAGTGGGCCTTAAGCCCTTATGACCTAGCAGGCTGGCACCCCTAATTTCTATACAAGCGGAAATATTTCCGAAATAATAATACACATGATTTATTAACCAAGATAAATGGTAGTTACTAGTTAGTTATCTTATTCTTTGTTATAAAGAGACATAGAGACCCACCATATTTTTGTGTTTCCAAGTTTGCCCTTAGCATTTAGAATTAATTTCTTCTGGTAGGAGTAACCGAATACATCTAAAACCAAGTTTGGTGAACAATAAGAAGCAATAAGAACCAAGTTTGGTAGGAGTAGCCAAATACATATTAGATAATCAAAGTCACTATACAAGTGTATGGCACGTTCTGAGTATCTAGAAAATGGTTTACTTGGGTTGAAATGGAGTTATCACATCAGTTAAGGAAATAGAGGTGATGGAGACTTCTTGGAATGACATCAAAATTCATTTTGGTTCAATAGCGACTCTAAAGCCTAAGGCATCGGTTAAGTCAATCTAGATAAGGCTTCGATGGGAGAGGGAAGGGGTTAGACCCCTCTCCCGGGTCCAATAGGAGGATCCACACATGGCTTAAAACGATCATAAGCATAAAAAGCACAATTAATTATTCAAACCAATAGGATAATAATCATTAAACACATCAAATTATAAAAGTAATGTACATAGAAGAGAATTTTAACCATTTCTAATTATTTATTTATTATCTTACTTTTTTAATTAATTTTTTCTACTATTATTTTTGGTTATCTTCTTATAGAACCCCATTATTATTATTATTATTATTATTATTATTATTATTATTATTATTATTATTATTATTATTATTATTATTATTATTATTATTATTTTAATCTTTTATATTTCCATATGTTTTTATTTTTTATTTTTTCCCTTTATTCTTTTTATGACCTTTTTTATTGAAATTGTTTTTTATTTTATTTTATTATTACCCCCACCCCCTTTGCAAATATATATTCTAATCTATCAAGCCAAAGTTTTGTTTGCCAAACTTTTTATTTTAACTCTCAATCAGCAAAAGACCTAATCCCTACTAGTGTCTTAGCTGTTCTTCTCTATTTTGTTTTTTTATTTAATTCTGTCTTACAATCATTTTTTATTTCTTTTACTGATATATCATTTATTCACTTAATCCTTATTTATCTGCTGAAACAGATCGCTATCCACCCAAGTTTTCAGATCAATCCGCCTTCAAAAAAAAAGTTTTCAGATCAATCCCCTTCTCCGGTGTCCGAGCATCTACCAACTAAACATTCACCTCTGCAAACACAAATAACTACCGTCCCAAATAACTAACTAAATAAAACCTGAACTAAACAGCAATCACTTCATCAAATCAGAGATTCAAAAGCAACATCATCGGCAATATTCAGAAGTTGGTTTGAGAAGAAAACAACGATCCAATCTCTAAGAAATAAAGGATAACTGAATATCTAGACTACACCCATCAACAACCGAAGAAAACGGCACGCTAATTGCAGTCTTGAATATGGCAAGCATAGCAATCAACAGATCGGGAAATCTATTCAGCATTGAATCCTGAACGATAGGATCAATTAGACATCCATATTATCAGCAGTATCACCAAAGAAAGAAAACTGCGAACAGAGAGACTACGGCTGATCTGGGTTTCGAAGATCACATGTAAACCGACTCGGCATTGGCCTCATTGCCGGCTCCGAGAACTTCCTCCTCCCCCCAGATCTTGATTAATCGAATGCAAACGGGAAAACAAATCCAGAAAACAAGATGAACAAAAAAATAGCAATCACAGTACTTACTCGGTTGGGATTTTGGCTCTGAACTTTGTCAAAGCTGCAAGAGAGAGAGTCAGCTGGCTATGCTTCGTTTGGGGTTGACTTCTCGAACGACAATGGTGACCAGCATTTGCGACCAGAAGCTTGGTGTGAGGTTGCGGTCCTTTTGAGTGTTGGGTTTCACTTGAAGCTGAGAAGGGAAGGCCGTCGGAAATAGTAGATACGTTCGATCTTAATCAGCGGTGACAATGGAGAACAGGGGACCTGTGACTAATTTTGGGAACCGAAATGGTGAAGGGAGCTGATATGGTTGTCGGGGAATAGGAATGATTTGATAAGAGCAGTGAGAAGTCACCGAAAATCCAGGAGGAAATAGGGAAATATCCCCCCACCGTGAGACCTTTCTGCGACTGAGAACAAGAGAAGCCGATCTGGAAAAACACGCGAACAGGGAGAAAGAGAGGAAGAAGGAGAGGGGGAGGAGAGAGGGAAAAAGAGAAAGATAAGTGTGAGAGAATGAGAGGGAGAGAGGAGATTACCGCCGCTGCTGGAAGTTGCTGCGACGGCAGTGAGGTCTGAAAACAGGGGGAGGAGGGGGGGGGGGAGGAGTTTGGACGCAAAACAAAAAAAAAAAATAATCAGCAAGAGGGAGAGAAGATGAGAGAAAAAAAATGCAGCCGGAAAAGGGAAATCTCAGCCTTGCTGCTGTGCGTCGAGTGAAGAGGTAGAAGATGAACAGTATTTTTCTCCTCTCCCCTTTGAATTCGTCTCTCTCTCTCAAAAGAAAGCTAGGATCGGCTTTATATTAACATACAGTGGTAATTTGGTAATTTTGGGGCAATTTGGTAATTTCGAAAAACCGTGGTATTTTTGGTTCAAACGGGTTAAGGGCGGCCGGACCGAGATTCTAATACAGTGGTGGGTGTTCTAGGTCAGAGATCAGAAGGTTGAAAAGGGTCTGAGTGTGTACTATGATTTTGCATGTGTGGGTTATTGGGATTAATCGAAACAGAATCTTTTTTGAAGAATGGGCAAATAGGGGTATTTTTAGTTGAAATTTTATAACATGGGGTTCTTGGACATTATGAGCTGATTCGTAAGGTTGGATTGGCCCAACATGACCGGGATTTGGCAGATCTGGAAAGGTGGTGGTTCAATTAATTTAGGGCTTCGAAATGGAATCTTGATGAGATGAAGGGGCAAATAAAAGTATTTTAGGCTGAAATTTTACAGGTGGGTATTTTAAGGTGTCCGGGATCTGGTGGTAATGTCTGATTGGTTCAGAGGGTCAAGATCAATGGAATTTGGGTCAACAAGAGGATGTAGAATGGAATCTTGATTTGATTGAGGGGTAAACGGGAGGATCTTGGGTTAAGTTTATGGGCAGGTGTTTTGGTGTGTTTAGAGCACAATCATATGATCTGATTGGCTCAGATGTGTTTGGATTAAGGGGATCTAAGTTGTGGGTGTTTTAAACTAACCATAGAAGTCAAAATGAAATTTTTGCTTGGTAAACAGAGAAATTTTGAGTTGATATTTGCCGGGTAGGTATTCTAGGAGGTCTTGAGTCTAATGATGGCATCTGATTTAGTGGTTGAGGTGTTAATGGGGATTGATTGAGGCCATCGGATTGGTATTAGGTAGGTTTGCGGTGGATCTGAAGGCTTTTGAGGCTAAAAACTAGGTTTTGGGGTATTTCGAAGAGGTCGAATGGGCCTGATCAGGTGTTTGAGGTAAATTAGAGGTTCAGGTGATAGGCCGAGCAAAAATTGGGTGCTGACACAGGTGCATCTCCCTAACAAATACTTTAAGATGGTTGTATTAACGTGTATCAATAAAACTATTACCTTTTATCTACATCTACACTTTGATTTTATAATAAAAAATTAAAAGAAACTTATCCACATTAATTGTTGTAATAGGGAATATAGTAGAGACTTGTGCATCTATTTGTCATATATCTACTCTATATTTTTTTGGGCTATATCTATTCTATATTTAGACCAATGATTAAAATATCATTATCTTGGTATCTAAAGTTGGGTATTGGTGTATATTGATATTTATATATTTTCCATTTTTTTATTTTATAAGAGGAATGGAATCTATCTTTTCATGGCTTAAAATGTTTTAAAACATTTATGTACCAATATATCCATATATATCGTACAAATACAAATATTTCCAATACCAAACATATTGTATTAATATTTTAATCCTTAATTTAAATTTTAAACAAACATGATTAATCCCATTTCATCTTATAATCAACTTTATTTATATGTATTAGGATTTATGATAGAGAGGCCTTAGTGTTAAACTTTCAGTTGTCCTTGGAATGATACCATTTCACGATAAGTGTATACTACATTATCCCATCATTTTGTCGATCATTTGCATAAGTACATACTACAGTATCCCACCTTCCAAATGCAGTGATCCTCTTTAGATAAATACCAAATTCATTGTTGAAAGATGATAACATGGGCACTGTGATAAGATAATGAAAGTTTCAACTTCATTCATGAAGATAATTAAGTGTCATTAATTGACTCAACCTGGTAAAAACATCTTAACAATTGGATCATTTTTTAGATAGTATAAACAAGGACAACACTAAGGTTTTTTTTTCTTTTCCTTTTTCTTTTTTTATTTTGAAATGTCTTGCTATTAGATGCATAAAATGGTGTAACTAAATTCATGTAATATACTCAAAAATTGAGGACACACACACACTAGCATTTACTTGGGGTGTTTGGCAAGTCTTTCTATCTGGTCTTGATGTTGTTCAAATTAAGGTGGATGAGTAGCATATAAAAGTCATGTTGAGCTGGACGAGCCGAGTTGGATGTTTTGTGATGGACAGGTTACGCTAGATGAGCTGTGCTAGGTGAGTTATGCTTGGCAAGTCCTTCTATTTGGTCTTGATGTTTGATCGAATTGAGGTGGATGAGCAACAAATAAGAATCATGTTGAACTAAACAAACCGGGTTGGATGTGTTGTGATGGGTGATTTGTATTAGGTGAGTTGTGCAAGATGACCTAATGAGAGTCCAACGACCTGCAAAATCCGAAGTCAGAGAGGCCCCAAGGTGGTTCCCCATGGAGGAGCACTCCAATGCTAAAGTTAGTAAAAGTAGAGACAAGGTCGGCTAGGCTAAGCTACTAAGGACAAGTTGGCCTTAGTCGAGCAAAGTTGAAAAAGCAAGAGAGTGAGAGGGATAGAATGCTGAGAGTGGAAGAAGAAAGTAGTACCTTGAGGGGAGTGGCTTTAAAAACTTGGGGAGAGTGCAACAATGCTCCCTACTTGTTGGGATAGTGAAGTGCACCGAGGTACCCTCTGTTTGAGGTTTTAGGGCAGTTCGACATTCTCTATCGTAGGTAGTTGTGAAGGGCTAGACTTGCTACCACATGCCCTTATCATATGGGGTTCTCGGTCCACTCTATGGCTATTGCTCCTCTCATGTTGGAAGTTCATACTTATGATGTGGTCAAGCCAACATTTGGACTACCTACAACTTTAGATTAAAGGTGGCAGGCCAACTAGTCAAGGGTATGGTCCCATCACCAGCCCCCTAGTTTTGTAGTCAAGGAGGGAGGTGTTCGGCCGCAGTCAAATGGACGAGCTTCTGTTGTGCTTAGTAGTGGCATCGGGGCTTGGTTGGTTCATACGCTATGTGGTCAGACCTAGTTCAAAGTAATGACAACGGTTTGTATGTGGTCAGACCAAGCTTACATGCGTGCAGAGTAGAACACTTGATTTGGACCATTGGCTGGCCATGATCTAGTCGTTGGTTGTCTCTATATAAACCAAGGGGGCAACCTCTACGTGTATGAGGAGAGTTTTGTAATGGGCTTGGGTTTCCTTTGGACCAAGGTCTTATGTCCATGTAGGGGTGCAAATGGATCAGATCATGATCTGATGTGATCTAATCTAAAGTCCAATCCTATATTGTTAGATTTGAATATCCATGTTTCGGATTTTTGGATATGATAATTGGATGCGATTAAAAATCGGGTTGGATTTGAATCACCCCCTATTCGGTCCAATATATATGTTATGTATTTATTTATTTATATATAATATATATGTTGTTTATTTATTTATAAATATGTTATTTATATTGTATTTTTGTAAAATTTTTATATTATTTATTTTTTTATAAAAAACATGTAGATATATTCATGAAAATAGTTGAAAAATACTTATATTTTTTTGTTTTTATTTATTTAAATAGTTATATTTTCTTTTCCTTTTAATAATTTATTTAAAAAATAATTCAGATCAAATCAGATTCGAATATCCAACACCTTGATCAGATTTGAATTCAAATCAGTACTTATGAGATATGCTCGAATCTTCAAATTGGACCAAATCGGACCTACAGTGTTTTCGAATCGGATTCAAATCCGATCCAATCCGTTTGCATCCCTATGTCCATGGTGAGGTGCACCACATCTTGCCCGTATAGCTAACGTCAAATTCCTTTAGGTATTCAATTTGGATTCTTAAATTTTGAACCATCCTGGACATTCCAATCACTTTCCCTGTCCTTCACTACCTTCTCCACCTCAAGAACCACAATAGGGATATTACTATTTCTTGGATTAGCCAAACACATAGGTTCTCGTCGAGGCCTTCTCCTCGGTTCATCACTAGAAGGTTGGATTTTCTTTATAAAGCACAAGGATGGGTGACCTCTAGAGCCTAAGTTGACCACACTGAGGACAAAGGTGAAGGCTCTGAAGGAAATGGAGCTAACTAAGGAGGAGAGGGCGGCCTTGATATCGATAGTCGAGGAGGATATAAAGTTGTACACCTCCTCGACCATGTTAATTTGAGCTAGGTTGATGTTGCCCCCTAGCTAGTTGGTCCCTAAACTATGGAAGCTTGTATGTTTGGATCATTTTCTTTCTTCTTTTGTTTTCTTGCTTTTCCAAGTATTGACTATTCGTTCATGTCATGTAGGCACTGAGATGGGTGCCAAGTGAGCAGGTAGATAAAGCACTTTTAGGAGGCTACAATGAAGAAGGCTATGACTTTGGGCATGGTCTTGCCCTCATGCCAAAAATAGGCTGAGGAGTTGACCTCATGACCCTCAAAGAAGTCGAGGGTGCAGACTAAGGAGTAGCATTTGATGGGTCGAGGTTGCCAGTTGATGACTTCGAGGAGTTTAGAGGGACAAACCTCAGGACAGGTTGGGGATGACATATACCAACTACAATGTACTGTTCGTTTTGCTGACACTTTGGAGATAGAGGGTGTGGCCAAGTAGATCGCCTAAGTCATACTACTCACGTAGGTTTGGATGGAGATGACGAGCTACATGATTGGTGCCTTGGAGAGCACAATGATTCATGAGACCACGTAATAAGTACCTTGTCATATTGTTGCTAACTCTTTTATCTTAGATTGGTATTGATGACATGTTTTACAAAACGTTTGCACAGTGATGCAGGTGGTGAATAGGTTGCAGGGCATGTGAAAGTATGCAGAGCAAATAGAGACTACCAAGGCGGAGCTCAAGGACAAGCTGGAGGCCGAAAAGGCACTTGAGGGTACGAAGGATGAGGTCAAGAAGCTAAGTCATCAAGGTGCATGATATGAAGGGAAAGATGGCGTCACACAAGAAGTAGGCGAAGGATAATGACACCAGGGTGACTTGAGCAAAGGAGGAAGCGGTGGTCGAGTTCAAGGCCTTAGGCGAATTCAAGGCCATCATGGATGACTTCGGAATAAGATGCTTTGCCCCCGAGTCCCCGGCTACATAAGGAATAAGATGGATTTAAGGGTTGTTTTGTACAATAGCGTTGTATGTAGAGTAGCACTGTAGCATTTTGGGTGATTAATACAAATTTGTCTATATTCATTTTTTCAAATTTTTATATTATTTATTTTTTATAAAGCACATGTATATGTATGATGAAAATACTTGTATCTTTTGTTTTTCTTTATATAAACTGTTATATATTTTAAAATTTTAAGAAACTAAATCGGTTGGATCATATTTGAATCCAACATTATTAACAGATTCAAATTCAAATCCATGTCAGACATGAGATCCGATCAGATCTACTATTTAAAATTTTGAATCGGATTCATATATACCTTGATTTGAATCTAATCCAATCCGTTTGCATCCCTATTTATGCAAATATAACAATTTGTATTGATCAACTCAGAACGTTTTCAAAAGGTTTTAAATATGAATGGAAAATTTATGATATCATAAGAGTTTTGACCAATCAAAGCACCTCATGAATTTTGATGAATACCACCTGATTGATATCTCTTTTAATGATACCAGTTTATTGGTGGTAAGTTTTTTGATATCTTTCTTTTTGGTATTATAGTCGAACCTTAAAATAATTTATCATACAAATTTGTATTGATCAACCCAAAATATAACAATAATAAAATATAGCTGTACCAAACACCACCTTAGGCTTCCAAATCAATTTCTAGTGAATTGTTGAAAAGGCTGTTAAGTAGGGTGGAGAGAGAGGTAAGTCTCAGACAAGAGAATATACTTAAAAAGTCCAATTATTTAATAATCCAGGTATTACTGACCGAACCAAAAGAAGAGTTTGAAAAGCTTTAGGTTTCAAAGCTTGTGAGTTGTGAGTGACAAAACCAATCTACAATCTGCACACTGCATGTTTGGATATTAGATCCCATCTCATTGTTGTAAGTTGTCCTTATGATTCCAAATAAAAGGATCCTTGTCCTTGTTATATATTATTATTATTATTATTATTATTATTATTATTACTATTATTATTATTATTATTATTACTAGTAATTAAGCACGTGTGTTGTACGTAAGAACATTTTTTTTCATATTAATTACTTAAATTTTAGATATATCATAGTTACGATAGAAATTGGAAATTAACAAAAGTAACAATTTGATTAAAAATAAACATAAATGTTTGTAGTAAATGTGCATGCGCATTGCACATGGAAATTTTAACTTACATTAAAAATTATTATTATTATTATTATTATTATTATTATTATTATATTTTATATTCCATTTCTGTCATAAATAAAAATAATTTTTACTTTAAAATATATTTTTATTTAATATGATGAATATATAATATTAGAAATGTTCCCAAATGTTTTCAACAAAATTCTGTACTTTTTCATTTTTTTATGTTCTATCTTTTTTAAAACATTTATTATTCAATTATGACATTATGAGTTTCTTTGAAAAGTTGGATCATTAACCCCCCATCTAGATAAAAAAATAGCTTTTCTTTCGGATTAGTTTTAAATTATATAGTTCATATATATCTATATATATATATATATATTATTTTTACTTTTTTTTAAGATTTATTATTTAAGTATCATATCATTGATTAATCCATTTGACCCAAACTACTAACCCACCACCCAAAAAGGAAAACAGTTTGATATCTAGGTTGACATTAAAATTTGTATTACATTTCCATCATTGATAAAATTATTTCTTATGTATAATTCTAATTCTTGTTCAATATAATGAATTTATAATATTAGAGATGTACCTAATATTTTTTTTATAAATATATAACATTAGATATGTGCCCAAATTTTCTCTTTTTTAATTTTTTTTATTCTTTGTATTTTTTATTTTAAAAATTTTATTATTTGACTATGGAATCATTTCATTTCTAAGTTGATTTTAAATTTGGTATTCCATTTTTATCATTAATAAAACTACTTCTTATATTTCATACTTATTTTTTTGTTTAGTATAATGAATATACAATATTAGAGGCATGCCCAATTATTTTTTATTTTTTTGTACTATATATTTTATTTATTTTAAAATTTTTATTATTTAATTATTACATTATTTATTAACCCATTTGACTCTAAATGGTTTAATTGCTTACCCACCACTAGGAAGGAAGAAAATTGTATTGTTTTCAAATTATTTTTCAAAATGTTTTTATACTATTAAAAATAATGTTGTAGATTTAATTAGTAGTATTTAATGATGAGAAAAAAAATATATCTTAAATATAGGATTTAATGAGATAGAATAGGAAAATGGTTTTATTTAAATTTTACATTCCATTTCCATAATTAATAAAAACATTTCTTATTTATCATACTTATTATTGTTTAATATGTCAAATATATGATGTTAAAAATGTTCCCAATTTTTTTAAATTTTTTTATTTTTTTTTTGCATTTTATCTAATTGTGAATTTTATGATTTAATTGTAGCAACATGGATTGACCCATTTGACCCAAAATAGTTTAATTTCTTACCACCACCTAGATGAAATACTATTTTTTCAAGTAGATTTTAAAAGTATAAGTTTTTATGTTATTGGAATTATTAATTTATTATATATGGATTTAATTAATAGAATTTAATGATGAGAAGAAACAAAAATGACTTAAATATATGATTCAATGAAGGTAAATGCAAGTTAATACCTTAAATGTTGGATTTAATGAAAGGGAATTGAATGAATTGAATATCTTAAGATTACCTCTTTTCAGCTCATTTAATATCAATAACCAATTTTCCTATTTATCCTCATTTTTATCAATAAATTTAAATATAGAGAGATAAATTTTATACTTACAAAATTCCAGAAATATTCTTGAAGTTATTTATGCTTTTTAAAGTAGATAAATTTTAAGATTACCTCTTTTTGAAGTTATTTATTCTTGTTGTTATTACTATTATTGTTTTTCCTTTTTCATCACTGTACTTGTCCATCCAATTCACCTCCCAAATGGGAAGCCTTATTCAGAGTCTTACACAGACCAAATACGTAAGCACATCCTGCATACGGTGGGTCCGTAAAACATCTGAGTATGAGTATGGATGATCAGATGGGAGTATTGTAAATATATGAACGGGAATACAGGACAGCCCTTCTTTTACTGCTAATTGTTGAGATTATATAGAGAGCTAATTAAGTTATTATGGGATTTGAAGTTTGAACTTCGAAGCCAGATATTCCACCAGTCTAGTATATTGTATAGATGGGAGTTACGGGCCACGTGTTGTGTTGTGATTCAGGAAAACACATCCTAACTGGCAATATATAGAATGCTATTGGGAGAGTTTCTTGAAACTCCAATAGTTAACTACTTCAATATTTGATTTTGCCTAGACTCGTATATATCAGTGATTAATTAGGGAACAAGAAAACAGGAACCAGTCAAATTAAGTAGTTAAGTTAACACGGGCAAGAAGTAGTGTTAATCAAGTTTTGCACAATTTTTTAAAGCATACTTGATTCAA
Source organism: Nelumbo nucifera (assembly GCF_000365185.1). Next base: position 103,326 of record NW_010729437.1, on the reverse strand, counting down.
TCTGGCCAATGAGTTGAAAGCTCTGGGGAAAAACCAAACAAGGTTTGTTTGTTTTGATGTTAATTATGGAGGGATTAATAGTTTTTTGAATTTGATCATCAAGATTATTTAGAAACACGGGCAAGAAGGAGCCAAGTACCTGATATGCTACTTGCATGTAGGAGTGTAGGATAGGAGAGGAGACTAATAACATTTAGGACCCACCCTCTGTGAGTGAGAAAGAGAGAGAGCTAATGCCTAGGAGATTCTTTCGCTATAGATTAATTCAAAACACTGTCTGATTACCCCCATCATCTTCATCTTTTGCGTAAGCAATTAAGGTGGCTTAGCTTTTATGTACCTCGGTTTCGATTTGTGAGAATTTGTAAAAGAGCAATCATTAAGAGTTCAAAAATGTGTTTTTTGACATTTTTGTATCCTGAGGAGAGGGCATTACTGTTCCCATTTTTTGGATACATTTTTGTACTCTTTAGATAATCGGTGCATTTGACCAAAAGTTTAAGGCATTTAATGATGATGCCCACGCTTTGCATCGACTTCAAACAAATAGGAAGAATGCAAAAGATGGATTGCACTGTAAAACCACTTTGCATTCTTGAACCGGAAAGAGGGTATTTATGCAAAGCACATATTTGTTTTTGCATCGCAACTAAACACAGCCTTAGGGAAAAAACAAAAGCAAAAATGCTCTTCATTGACATTCAACAAGCTGATTTTTGGAAAAACATCTTGCTATGATTGATTGTAGCTTTGGGGTTCTTAAGAAGAGGGTTTTATTGAATCATGAATCATCAAATTAAACATTTATTGAATCAGCAAAGTGATGTGGTACATAAATGTGAAAAGTTGACAGCTTTTATTCAATGTAAATTGTCAATTTGTCATAGTGAAAATATTATAAAAATGAAGTCAAAGCAATTTAAACACTGATGAGCATGCATCTCCATATATATATATATATATATTTTATGTATTTTTGCATAACCGAACCATAGAATGCTTGTGAAATGTATTGATGCCAAACACAATGAGTCATATAAAGGAATATGGGAATAATTGCAATAGATGATAAAATGAAAGAGTCATATAAAAGATACTTTAGGCCACTAAGCTCGATTTGAAACCGGATCAATTAATGATAGCACCAAAACTCTTAACACTACTTTAAGCCACTAAGTCATCTTGCTTTGTGTTATTTAATCATTTAATGAAACAAAATAATTTTTATTAACTTTTCTGTCCATCCAAACAAACAGTATATATTTATGATTAACAATTCCATCTAAAAATTAAAAGAAATAATATTTAAAATTAGCATTTTATAAACAAATAGAATAAATACTCTATCAAATCTAAATTTACATCAAAAGATGATTTTAATCCCATGAAATTTATATAAATAAAATATTAATAATAGAATAATTATCTTATTACTTCAAATTTATAAATTTGTGCATGATATATATCTTACAATTTTTATAATTATAAGTTAATATTTTAATTAATGTTAAATAACATTATATTTATCATTTACAAAAAATAAAAAAATATTTACAAAATATTCAAGAATATAATATTAAATTAATCAATCAAATCCACTAATTTACATTTATATGAAAAAATGATTTTTAGTTTTAAAAAACTTATAAAATTTCAAATTTTAACAATGAAATAATTATTTTAGTAATTAAAAATTATGAATTTTCATATGATATATATCTTAGAAAATTTAAAAGATTTGATATATTTTGAGTAAAAATTCTATATTTTATATTCGAGAATTTAATATTTGATTAACCTTTTTGCCAATGTTAAAAAGTAAAAATAATAAAATAGAAAATAATAGAAATATATAAGAGTATATAATTATTTTATATTTTAACTTTTTAATAACCAATTCAATTGAATTTGACCCGAGTTAGTCGGTTTTCTAGTATTTTCAATCAGCTTTGGCTTAGCAATTTTTTTTTACCCGACCAAGTTAAGTCAGTTTCGGTTTGGTCATTTATAAACTAACCAAAATTGAGCCGACCCGACTATATATATATTAATATTTTATATTTTAAATATAATTTTTTAATATGGAAAAGTGGGAACATTCCCACATTTCTTAGTCTAAAATATTTTATATCATAAATTTAATTTTTAATTTATTTTTTAATAATACCACTATAATTTATTAAATTTAAATTTAATTTTTAAGTTTAAATTTTTGAACCAATAAACCAAATCAAAATAGACCCAAACCGATACAACCCGAGTTGGTGGGTTTTCACTAAAGGTCAATTGATTTTAGGTAACAAACTCCTGACCTAACCAGGTCAATTTGGTTGGCGAAACAACCTACAACTAAACTAAACCAATCCTTGAACACTCCTAATTTCAGATAAATTAATAGTTTAATCTCTAATAAATAACAATAGTTTGATCTCCAATAATTATTGAAAATTTATAGTAAAAATGCACAATAATTGAAAGTAAATTTACAATGAAAATAAAATAGCTATCTAATAAAAAAACAATAATTAAAAATATACAATAAATACTGAAAAAATATTAAGTTAGTCAGAAAATAGTCAAATCTCAAATAATAGTTTAATTTCTAATTATATTAATCAATAAAATTAAAAAATAAATAATAACTAAATAAATTTATAACAAAAATACAATAAATTAAATTTCAAAATTTGAATAACAGTTATTTAATCTCCAATACTTATTGACAATTTTCTATTAAACAACAAAGCAAAAATATATTTATAAATAATTATTGAAAATATATTTATCAAAAATATAATAAATAATTACAGAAAATACATTGAATATTAATTTTAGTATATATAATTATATAATGAATATAAACTATTATTGTAAAATTATTACTAATAAATATTATTTTTTTTGAAAGTTATTTTTTATAATTATTAATTGATATAAGTGAAATTATTTATTTACAATATTATTTAGTTATTTAAATAATATTGTCATTTAAAATTTTAAAACATTAATTATTTATTGAATTTAATAATCCATAAAATTATAATTAGTACTATAGTTACATAATTCGTTATTAACTTTGTAAAATATTAAATTATTATTAATATGAATATTAAGAAATGTAATATAATTATTTTTCCACTTTTAATAAAATTTTTAAATTTATTACATAATTTCGCTATGTTAACTATTTAAAATTGGTTATGTTAAATTTTTCATTATTTAAATATTAAATAATATGTAAAATATTTAAAAATTTTCATTATTTGAATATTATTTATTTTAAAGTTATTACACAATATTAAATATTTTCTATATAATTATTTATCTATTTTTAATGTTTTGTTATTTAAGATATTTAGTTATTGAAATATTTAAATAGTTTTATTTTTTAATCTTAAATTTTATTATTTTAATAACATTTATATTGGATAATTTGTAAAATTATAATTTATATTGTTATTACATAATTTCATGATGAATAATTTGTAAAAATATAGAATTATGAATACTATAAATATTATTAAATCTATTATAATTAACTTTTGTGTTTTGAATAAATATTTTAAAAGTTAATATGTAATTTCATTATAATATTTAAATAATTCTGAAATTTTGTAATTAAAACTTTCTTTAGATAGATGTAGATAAAAAGTTGGGGAGAGGATAAATAAGAATTAGAGATAGTTTAGGAGAGAATTTTTCTACTAAATTAGAGATAATTTAAGAGATAAATAGGAGTTAGAGATCATTTAGGAGATAAATAGGAATTAAAGACAATTTAGGAGAAAGTGGGGCCACTTGGCTAAACATTAGAAAAGGAAATCCCTCTTTCTTTATGGTTGTTAGAAATAGTTAAGGCTATGTTATTTCCTTATTAGTTTAATGGGTAATTATGTGGAATTAAAAAATAAAAAATCAAAAAACAGGAAATGAGGAAGGGGGGTTATATATATTATGGCTATTTGACCAGAAATTTAGTATTATTAATGTATTTATGAAAGTTGTATGCATTTTCCTATTATCCAAGCATTTTCATATTTTTCATTTGTATCTATGCATTTCCAAAGCATATATGTATCTATATATGCATCTAAGTTGTCTGATACGATACTCGGTACCGATACTTTATTCCCTGGTTCAATATTAAGTATATAAAAAATGTTCTTCAAAGTTCATTACCAACCAAACAACATTCAACAAGAACCAACATTACATAAAACCCTTCCATATAAAAAAGCAAAACAATATTAATATAAGTTAAAAAATAAATAAAAATAAGTGACATAAGAGAATGGGAAAACTACATAAAAAAGCAAAATAAATAAAAATAAGTGATATAAGTTTATAATTTCAAAGATCAAAAAATCCAAAAAAAATCCCAAAAGTCACCGTCAATAGGTCTTGGACTCTTGTTCTTAACTATTAAGCTTTAAGGGTAAATGGGTAAACAAATAAACACGAAGGTTGAAGGATTGGAACTTGACTTAATGAAAAGAAATTCTCTTAATATATTATATATTATAAATTATTTTATACTATATGTTATACCATACCACATATTTATATATATATATATATATATATATATATATATATATATATATATATATATATTATTAACCAGATTTACAATTAGGTATTGGGAACAAGTACTGGTGTTAAATAAAACTGTTCTTATTAGGGTTGAAACAAATCGGATATCTAAAAATTCCCGCAAAATTGTCATCCCTACTTACATGGGGTAGAGTCCAAAATTGTAACAATTGGAAAAATGCTGGTTAGTCTTCAATTAGGATCCAAAATCTCAACCAAATCGACAACCCATTTGGTCTAAAGTAAATATTTAATTCATAACATTATTATTGTTGATGCTCAGAATGGCTGAGGAAAACATTGTTAATTCACTTCCAAGACCGAGTGGGGCCAAAATGTCCGAGGTCTGAGGACTGAAGTGGTCGAGGAGTAGAATCCGAGGTGATGGAGATCCAAGGTCCGAAGTCTGAGGTAGCTGAGGACCAGGAGGTCGGTTCTGCAAAGAGAAGAACGTCAGAGGCCTTGGGTGAAGACCTAAGGCGGAGACTCCAACGGTCAAGTTAGTACTGAGGTACGGAGTGGACGAGGTTCGAGTTGTGAGCACCCAAACGAGGCCACATGAGAGTAAGAGATCTCAAGTGCTAGTGAGAGAGTTCAAGTATTCGATCCTTTACTTGGAGGGAGTCACCTCCTATTTATACTTGAGGCCGCTTGGGAGCTATAGAGCCCAGATGGTTGAGATGGAGTCCATACGTGGGGAGCGTGGCCATCCGAGGCTGCCAAGTGACCCCGCTCCATTGGTTCCACGAAGCTCACCAAACTTGGGTGTATGTAAGCCCTGATTGGTCCTGACTTGGAGTGCGCCCTTGGACACGTGTAGAGTTGCGGTTGGCTGAGCTAATCATGCCTACATCATTTGCCCCCACTCTTGAGGCCAGGGTGGAGGCCCGGGGTGAAGACCTTGGCTTCGGTTGAAGGAAGTGTGCTAATGGTGTTGGGTGGCGTTGTTGGATTTCCAAGAGTGATGTGGCCTGTGGTGGCGTTGCTGACCTTGTTCTTTGAGGGTGGCCATAGAGGATCCTGTTGGGAGGCCTCAGCTTCAGCTTCAAGGGTACCATTGTGTGTGAGTGAGGGGAGGTCTTGCCCCCTGCCTTGTCTTCACATCGGTGCAATGGCGAGTTTGTTGGGGCCTCGGCCTCAGTTGTGTGTGCCGAGGAGAAGGCACTTGTGCCCGAGCTGGTACTTAGTCATTTTCATGCGATAACTCAGTTCCCCAGTGCCGTGAGGCATGGAGGAGGTGGATCCTGGTACCGGGTCCAAGTTTCATGCGTCGTGGGTTCCTGAATCGGTGAGTTGGGGCCGTGCCTGTGGCAGGTTGTGGTGTTGTTGCCATAGGGGAGACGGAACGCGGGTGAACCGGGTCGTGCACTCCTTGGGTCAGCATGGTTGGGTGGACCAGCAAGTTATGGTGAGGAGACCGATTGGTTCATTTGGCATTGTTTCATCTTCCCGAGGCGAGTGACGCATGTCAGTTAGCAGACGGGGTTGCAGAGGCAGTCGTTGAGTAGCCGTTGGATATGGTGTGATCTAGGCCGTCCATTTTCCTTTAAATAGGGGCCTTAGTTGCGCATTTGCCCACCATTTGCTTTCGAGTGCTTGTACTTCCAAGAGCCCTTTACTTCCTAGAGCCTTTGACTTTAGCTCTCATCTTTAGAACTCCTCATCCTCGTCCTCGTCCTCGTCCTAGGTAAACGCCTCGCCATGTCTTACTTTGATTCCAGCCCAGAGTGCTATGAACTCCCGAACTCCTCGATAGCGAGCTCTTACTACACCCCAACTCCTGTCAACTCCGAATGAGGCTCATTGGTTGCCGAGATCCCAGCCCCATGCTGAGTGGTCGAGGTGCTGAGGAAGAGGGTCGCTCCCAGGGACGTTGAGTGTAGCCAAAGGGGAGAGGACTCTCCCTGTGAAAATGCCAAGTCTTTGGCGCCTATGGAGGCCGAGGGGTCCCCCTTAGTGGTAGAGGGGGAACCGGTTGCCAAGCTCAGCCTGAGGACGGTGGTCGAGCATGTCGCTCGAGGGGTGAACATAGAGCACCTGTCATGGTCGGAGTATGATAGTATCCTCAACTATGACCAGGTGAAGTCCCTAGCTAAGAGGTATCATATCCCTCGGTCCAACCGATTGAGAGTCCCCAGCGTTGGTGATTGGCCATGGACCCTAGAGGAGGGGGAGATCTATGTTTACCAACATTTCCTTGAGTTTGGCCTCAATTTCCCCTTCATCCGTTGATCTCCAAGATGCTGAAATGGTACAGAATTACCCTTAGCCAATTAGCCCCCAACGCCCTTAGAACCATCATTGCCATGATGGTGGTGGTTTAGCTTCAAAACATGGTCATGGCATTGAAGATGTTCTGAGCCATGTTTGTGCTGAGGAAGCACTCCTCCGAGGTCGGCATGTATTATTTCCAACCTCGGCGAGGCCAACCCCTAGACAATCCCTCATCTGTCCATAACTAGAAGAATAAATTCTTCTTCATCTCCTGTCCTAAGGGTTGGTCATTCAAGTCGGGCTGGGGGGAGATGTATTTAGCCGTCAAGAAGTCCAAGCCTTTACTTTAGGATGATGAAGCCGCCACGATAACCCACCTTTAGGATGATGAAGCCCCTGGTGCAGTGGGAGAAGTCCTGTTGTCAGCTCTTTCACACATCGACTATTCGTTATACACCAAGGTACTGATCCCTTGCTTTTTCTTGCAGAGGTGCCACTGGATGCGAAGCAAATGCTATTGGAGAATGCCTTTGTGAGGAAAAGGGGCCCCGCTGAGGGGACGTCGGGAGGATGGATGCCACAGAGGCCTGCCAAATTGACGCCTACGCGTGTAAAGAGGGGGTGACCAAGGAAAGAGGCCGACAGAAGGGAGTCGGTCGAGGGAAGTCGGCAAGAAGAGGCTGCCCGAGGTTCCGTCTGCACCTCCGGCAAAGAGTTTGGCACACAAGGACCATCCTACTGAGGGTGGTGAACAAAGGAGGGAGCCTCCTACCACTTTGAGGAGGCTTCCTGCCAAGGGGCCTGCAACCGAGCCTTCATCTACCCCTCCTCTCTTCATCGAAGCTGGCCGAGGAGGGGGGCGCCTCACACGCCTGTTCCGCCCCAAGTGGAACATTCACAAGGGAATGGTAGGGACTTGATCAAGGGGATGATCCCCCAGGGGGATCACTTAGGGATGATGCAAATCGACCCCCTCATCGTCTGGGACCAGGGGTTGGACTTCCTGGCCGAGGTGAGCTTTGTTCAACTTTCGACTTGTTATTTGTTGGTTATTGTTTGTTTTGCTGATGATGTATCTGTTGCAGGTCTGCCATCACTATGTTGGCCTAGGAGACCGGGTTGGTCTCCTCCTTGATCACGTGCATCAGCTCGAGAAGAAGAACAAGCAGCTCGTGGTATGGGTGGCTTCCGCGGAGAGCAGCCGAGATGAGAAGAAGCTGAAGAAGTTCGAATCGCTCGACTCCAGGAATAGCTGAAGAAGTTTGAGGAGCATGCTCACCTTGATGGGGTTGCACGGGGAGCCTAGAGGTGAGCAACGGATGCCGAGGCTCGAGCGACAGAGGCCATGGAATCTGAGGCCAACTATTGGAACACTGTCCTTGTCTGGAGGCAGACCCCGGAACATCAAAAGTGCTTGGCTAATTATGCGTCTGAATCCTACTTGGAAGGCATTGAGGAACCAAGAAGGCATTGCTGAGGCAGGTGCCAGACTTCCAGGTGGACAAGCTGAAGGTGCTCCCTGACTCCCTTCCTCCCAAGGATATTGCTGAGGTTCTTACCGAAGCTCCCGCAGGTATCGCTGAGGACTCTGCTGCTCCTTTGGCTGAGGGTGACGCATAGCCAGTCTCCTGATGTTCCTTTTTTGTTTCTTTTTGTAAATGGGTTCGGCCTCCCCATCTGGGTCCGAAACTTTTTGTAAATTCGAACATTGAATATCAAATGGAACTTTTTTGCATACTTTGTGCCTTTGTGTATCATTGTTTGCTGCTTCTTCCTTCTCTCATTTTTTTACTGAGGGATCTATGCCCCTCCCCTTTAAGAGGTCACAAGTAGGCAAAAAGGTAGTCCAAAGTGGCTCTTAGTCGCTCCTTAGGGAGTTAAACGGCATTGGCCAAGGCTGAGCTATGTCATCAAGGTGTAGCTCTCCTGGCTTGCTTTTTATTCCCTTAAGTATTGATTTAGGCGAGGCCGATGTGAACTGTCGAGGCTGTTGGGGTTGCGTTCCTCTTGATTTGGTCGCACTAAGTGTTGGGGAGCCGAGGTGGTCGATTGGCACCAAAGATTGGGGCAGGGTGTGTAACACCTCGGTCGACCTGGCTTGCTTCTTCCTGGTGAGGTACTTAGGTTTATTTGCGTTTGTTTGTTATAGGTCGAGGGTATTGGCCCTAGTTTGTTGCTGAGGCCCTTATCTGTCCTTGCCTAAGTTGTGGAGGTTGAGGAGACATTTGGCTCGAGACGAATCATATGTCCCGACCACAATGTAGTCAGAGCGCGGGGACCTTAGAGAAGGCTAGGTGCATCAGCCGGTCGTGCAATCGAGGGGTCCTGGTCACTTAGAATAGGAACTTACACATCAAAAGATTGAACCGAGAATAAACTTTGCAGTAGTATTCACTATTTAGCCAATAGGTATTACAATCATTGGTAGTACATCCAGAGATTATCCGAGTTCCATGTCCGAGGTACCAGTCTTCCATCCAAGTGTTCAAGATGAAAGGTGTTGGAGCCGACGACTTACTTGACTTTGTAGGGACCCTCCCAGTTGGGGCCGAGATTACCTACGCCGGTCTTCGACACCTAGGCTGTGATGGTGGCTAGGGGCTCGAAGTTTTGGATCACCCAGGTTGTGATGGTGGCCAGGGGTTCGGCTTCAACCCACTTAGTGAAGTAGTTGATGGTGATGACGAGGTGTTTTTTTGTTTCCTGTTGGTTGAGGGAAGGGTACAAGGAGATCCATGCTCCACTTCACGAAGGACCAAGGGCTGCTGAGGGCCGATAAGGTTATGGTTGGCCGATGGGATACGTTTGAGTGTCTTTGGCACTTATCACATTTTCGCACTAGCTCGGCTGCGTCTTTTTGAACTATCGGCCAGAAGTACCCTTGCCTAAGTGCTTTTTGGGCCAAGGTTCGGGCTCCGAGGTGGCTGCCACAAATGCCTTTGTGGATTTCTTGGAGCACGTACTCGCCCTCCTCCTGGTGGAGGCATCAGAGGTAGGGTAAGGTAAATGACCTTTGGTACAACTTTCCTTCAAGCAAGGTGTAGTTTGTGGCCTGCTGTCGGACTTGTTTGGCTTTATTTCTATCATCGGGTAGATGCTTTGTCGTGAGGAAGGTGATGATGGGATCCATCCATGATGTCTCGGCCTACACTGGAAGGACTTGGGCTTCCTTGATGGATGGCTGAGGTAACTTTTCCATGCAAACTGTGCGGCCGAGGGACGAGCCCAATGTACTTGCCAACTTGGATAAGGCGTCAGCTCTCATGTTCTTGGACTAGAAGGCTTGCTGTAGGGAGACGTGTTGGAAGTGGCGGGCTATTTCTTGCACTTTGGTGAGGTRCTTGGCTGTGCTCTGTTCTCTGGCCTCGTACTTGCCGTTCACTTGGTTCACCACTAGCTGAAATTCGTTGAAGACCTCCGTGTGTTGTGAACCAAGGTCCTTGGCGAGCCGTAGTCCGACGAGAAGGGCTTCATTGTTGGATGTCGAGAAGTCAAACCTCAGTGCATACTCCACTTCAGAGTATGAGGCCAGATCCACTTCCTTTAGAGTTGAATGATCCGTCAACAAAAATCTTTCAGGTGAGCCGAGCTTCCTCAACCGGCTGAGGTCTCTCTTCTGGTCCTTCTTTTAGGGCTTGACCTAAGGGTCGGTGAAAGGTGCATTTTGCCACAAAGTCTACCAGGGCTTGGGCTTTGATTGCAGGTTGAGGCTGGTACTGGAGGTTGAACTCAGAGAGCTCAATGGCCCACTTTGTCAGGTGTCCCGAGGTCTTGGGCTTGGTGAGGATGGCTTTGAGAGGTTGATTTGTCAGGACCGTGATCGTGTGGGCTTGAAAATACGGCTTGATTTTCCTGGCCAAGACCACCAAGGCGAAGGCCAGCTTCTCTACCTCGAGATATTGGGTCTTGGCATCACAATGGACCTTGCTAACATAGTAGATCGGCCTCTACACTTTGTCTTCTCTGATTAGGACCGAGCTGATGGCCTTGTCCCCGGCTAACAAATATAAGTACAAGATATCTCCTAGTTGGGGGCGAGTGAGGAGAGGAGGTGAGGTGAGGTAGGACTTCAGTTCTTCGATGGCACGCTAGCACTCTTTTGTCAATTGAAAGTCTTTTATCTTTTTGATGGTTTGGAAGAAGGGTAGGCAGCGGTCGGCCAACTTTACCGACCGAGGTGGTGCCATATCTAATAAGGCCTGGATCTTCTCTGGGTTGACCTCTATGCCTCATTAAGTGAAGACGAAGCCCAAGAACTTGCCCAATGTGACGCCGAAGGCACACTTGCTGGGGTTAATTTTCATGTTGTACCTCCACAAGGTGTCAAAGGCCTCGGCTAGGTCCAAGGTGTGTGCCTCGGCCTTCAGGCTCTTTACTACCATGTCGTCTACATAGGCTTCGACATTCCTCCCCATCTGATTCTGAAAACTTTGTTAACAAGGCACTGGTAGGTGGCCCTGGCGTTCTTGAGACCGAAGGGCATGACCTTGTAACAATAAGTGTCATGCTCGGTGATGAACGAGGTTTTCTCCTCGTCTTCGGGGTGCATCTTGATCTGGTTGTATGTAGAGAAGGCATCCATGAAGTTGAGTAGCTCGTACCCTGTGGTGGCGTCGACGAGGTGGTATATCCTCAACAAAGGAAAACTATTATTTGGGCAGGCTTGATTGAGGTTTGTGAAATCAATTCAGATTCGTCACTTTCTATTAGCTTTCTTTACCATAACCACATTTGATAGTCAGTTAGGGTAGTGTACCTCTTGAATGAAGCCAACGTCAAATAGCTTGTCAACTTCCTCTCCTATGGCCTTCCAACGTTCTGGTGCAAAGTTCCTCTTTCTTTGTTGAACTAGCCTAGAGCTCAGGGTCCACATTCAGCCTGTGAGTAATGACTAAAGGGTCAATTCTGAGCATGTTAGCAGCAGACCAAGCAAAGATGTCGGCATCGGCTCTGAGGAAGTTTACCAGTTCATATAGGCTCTTTGGGGAAAGGTTGGACCCAACGCAGACTATTTTATCAGGCTCGACCTCGTCCAGGGGAACCGAGACGAGGTCCTCGATCAGCTGGCCTTGGCTCACTGGCTCCTCCTTGAGGTCGAGACCCTCGAGTGGCAATGCTTCCTAATTCTTGCCCTTCAGCACTGGCGGACTACTTGTTGGTCCCCTCGAACGACTCTGACGCCGTGCTCAATGGGGAACTTGAGGAAGAGGTGGTAAGAGAAGATGGCTGCCTTGAGCACGTGGAGGGTTGGCCTCCCAATGATGGCGTTGTAGGGGGAGCCAATCTTCATGACCAGGAACTCGTTCATCCTTGTCACCTGTTGAGGCTTTGTCCCTACCATGACTGGTAGGGAAATTCTTCCTTCTGGCCTGTCCACATTGCCAGAGAAGACAACAATTAGGATGTCGACGGGTTGAAGGCACTCAGGCACCTGCTTCATCTTCTTGAATGCTTCATAGAAGAGGATGTCGGCCAAGGAGTTGCTGTCTACCAAGATCCTCCTTTCCACAAAATTTGTGACGACGGTCAAGATCATGAGCGCATCGTCATGGAGGATCGTGACCCCCTTTAAGTCCTCATCTGTGAATGAGAGGACTTCTTCCTACTTCGGCTTCTTGGGGGTCGGCCCTTGGATGTTCAATTGTTTGACATAGGCCTTGCAGGCCGAGGCTCCACCCGAGGCCATGCCCCCAACTATGATGTCGATGACGCTGGTGAGCTATTGATGTTGCTGCTGTTGTTATTGTTGGGAGGATGAGGCCCCAGCCTCACCCCGACGTATTGCTTGAGATGGCCGTCGGGTATATCCTTTCCTTAATTTGGTTTCAGATTTGGTCTGGTTTGGTTACAAGAACGAACCTTAAAAATGTAGTTTTCTAAATTGGGAATAGGATTCCCGGATGGGAGTAAAGAAATTTTTGAAATTTCGCCCAATCCTCATGTTGGGTTTGGCCATCCATATGATGGATCTCCCATCCCTTCAGTGGTATCAGAGCCAGGTTCAAGTCTTGAACCAAATTAGAACAGATCTGAATCTACACAAATGGGCAGAAGGTGTTCTACCCGATTTGCGCAATTAGCATTTTTTTTCTGGGAACTGGTTCCTAGATTATGGGTGGATGATCTGGAAAAGAAATATTTATTATTCTCTGAAATTTATAGAATTGTTTTGTGAATTTTTCTTGAATTTTTGGGCTGCACATGTGATGGAGATCGAATCTTTATGGTGCCAAGATTGGCACACCCTGCGATTTCTCTTCTATTCAATTCTGGTCTGTAAATATTTTTTTTTTTTATTTTTAGACAAATTGTATAGGAATTTGATGTGATGTAATAATAGAAAAATTAGGTTTTTCTATTTTATTTCCATCTGGAGATCGCTGGAGTGCGCAATAGAGGAGAAGAAATTTTCGCAGAAACAAGTTCTACGATCTACGATTTTGCAAATATCGATTCTACAATCTGCGATTAACTGTTCTTTGCAGGATATCCAAGAAAATCATAGTACAGCCCTCTGATTTTAGTTTCTTGATAATTTGATCATCTTGAATTAATTTATTTTCAGATAATTATTCTTGAATAAAATCTTGAACTGGACACCAAAACTTGGGCCGATTTACACCAAATTTGGTCCAAACTGGTTAGACCGAATTGTTGGTTCGATGGGGTTGGTTTTTTCTAACCCTAATCCGATTTAGGCCAGAGAGTTGATGGCCCACTTCAAGTTTTAATTCGGCCCACCTCTGTAAAACCTAAATTTAATATGATAAAACTGAATCAGCCCTAATTTAGATACATGGGCCAAACTGCTTTTTGTAGTACAACCCATGTACCTAGATAATGTTATATGATAACATTATGGGCTCTATTGGGTTGATACTGATCTAATCTAATTAATTAAGGGTTTTACAGATATTTTAATTGATTGGATCAATTTATGCATGTTATGTATGGATGTGTGATGTGCTACGTACGTGGATCATAAGTACTTGGCCCATGATTATTTCGATAGTGGCTCTTTCGTACACCGTGGCTGAATGCACATCATTGCCATAGTGTCCATAAGATCATTGGATGATCTCCCCATTTGGTGGGCCCCACATCAACTTCTTCCCCAAGAGGAACCGTGTGGAACCCTAGCCGTTTAGGGCCCATTTAAATCTGGCTTTGAGAAAGTTAGTGGGAGCCACTTTGGTTTGACCTAAATAAAACTAGGGCGTAATATTTCGTTCCCTCCACTGAAATATGAGAGCATGTGATAGGGAGATTCATATGATGAAATCTCTAACGGCCTTCCATCGTTAACATGAAGATGGGTCCTTCAGTAATTAGGAGATGCACCATAAAATTGAGTTATCCATTTGCTGCTAGATATGTTGGATTGTTTCATAAGATGATAGGGGCATCATAGACTGATGCGGGAGGGGCCTATCCTAAAATGGAAGACTCTCTCACGGTACCTTGGCGTTCACGAATATGATGGGTAAGCGCTTACTAAACAGAAAGGTTTAACCTAAAATGACAATGAATCTTGTCTGATAGAGGCCAAAGGGAAAGCTCATGAGATGAATGGATGTGATCCTTCACAGAAAGTGGTGGAGTTATGCAGTTGAAACAGTTGGCTTCATGCACCCTATGTGATTTCCCACATTTTCAGAGACATAGTTCGTAGTCTCCGTCACTGAGATAGGAGGGAAATCTCAAAGATAAACAAATGGAAATGGAACATAGATTAAAAGCCATATCTATGTAGATAACATGAATCAAATCGGGTTGTGGACTGATATTTGCTTTGCCTTTTATCAGAAATGGCAAACAGACAATTCGCCAAACTGTTAGACGATAATAAGCTTAAGGGCCCAAATTACGCTGACTGGTATTGTAACCTTATGCTGGTCCTGACGTCCGAGAAATTAGACAAGGTTGCTAAGAACCCTGCTCCGGATCATCCGGGTGGTAGGGCTTCTGAGGCCCGCAAGAGGGAATATCAAGAATGGGAGGAGAAAAACTCTCTTGCCCGGTGCTATATCATAGTCTCCTTAGACAATCAGATATATCGACAATTTGATCAGATCGAATTATCCAAAGAAATCTTGGATAGTCTAAGGACAATGTATGAGGAGCAGAATTGTTATACTCGTCAGAAGGTCCTAAAACAGTTTATGACCGCACAAGTATCCAAGAACCAGCTAGTTCATAACCATTGTCTTAAGATGATGAGGTACATTAATGAACTAGAGGCTCTTGGATCTGGGCTTGATCATGTCACCAAAGTTGATGCCATCCTGAACTCTTTACCTCATTCCTTCAATTAGTTCATTGTGAATTACAATATGAACAAGCTAAATGTTAGCCTCCAGGAACTCAGCAATATGTTGCAGAGGGCCAAGGAACTGATAAAGAAGGATGAGCCCATTGCCATGCTTATTGAAGGTGGAAAATTGGGCAAAAGAAGAGGAAGACAAAGAAGAAACCTCAGAAGAAAACTAGCAAGCCTAAAAGGCAGAGGAAGGACAAGGCATCAGATGCTTGTCGCTTCTGCAAACAGGCCAGCCATTGGAAGAAGAACTGTCCTCAGTACCTAGAGACCAAGAAACAAGGTAATTTTGAATCATTTGTCATAGAAACTAATATGTTGGTGACTTCTGCTTCTTTGTGTATTGACTCTAAGGCTTCTACTCATGCATGTAACACATTGCAGGGGTTCAGGACAAGTAGAAGACTGAGTGATGGTGAAGTGATTCTTTACTTGGGGACTTCTGCAAGCGTTGCAGCTACAACCATAGGAACTGTAGAATTGTATTTCAGATAAGGAACAATTACATTAAAAGATTGTATTTATGTATACAATTTGAGAAGAAATTTTATTTCTTTTTCAAAACTGTGTGCGGATGGATATTCTGTTCTTTAGTAATGTGATTACTATCAAAAGAAATAGCAAATTCCTTGCATACGGAGAACTTGAGAATGGTCTCTATATTCTTCATTCTTCTCTAGAAACAAATATAACTGAAATTACGTCGGATAATAACCCCAAGAAAAGAACTCGTGATATAGTTAATCCCACGTGTCTGTGGCATTACCGACTTGGCCACATTAACATAGATCGTATCACAAGGTTGGTAAATGATGGTTCTTTGGATTTTCTAACTGTAGAAAATCTTCCAACCTATGAACCTTGCCTTCAGGGTAAGATAACGAAACGACCATTTAACGGTAAGCCTGAAAGATCAACAGGCACACTTGACCTTATACATACTGATGTATGTGGTCCCCTGAATGTTAGGACGCGTAACCAGCACATTTATTTTATAACATTCACTGATGATCACTCTCAGTATGGTTACGTGTACTTAATGAGACACAAATCTGAATCCTTTGAAAAGTTTAAAGAGTTCAGGCAAGAGGTCGAGAAATAGTTAAGGAGACACATTAATGCCCTTCGATCAGATCGAGGAGGCGAATATCTCTCTAACGAATTTAGAGACTACTTAAAGGAAAATGGGATAGTATCACAACTAGCTCTTCTCGTTACACCACAATTAAATGGTGTGTCAGAAAGGAGGAACCAGACTTTATTGAATTTGGTTCGATCACTTCTCGTACACTCGGAATTACCCACATCTTTTTGGGGTTATGCATTAGAGACTGTGATATACGTGCTGAACCGGGTTCCAACCAAATTCATTTTGAAGACTCCCTATGAGCTTTCAATCAGTAAGAAACCAAGTGTGAGACACTTGAAGATTTGGGGTTGTCCGGCACATGTTAAAAGAATAAGTGCTGATAAATTCGAATCTAAAACCAGTCGTTGCCTGTTTATAGGTTACCCAAAAGGCTCTGTAGGGTATTTATTCTATGACCCAAGAGAACAGAATGTGTTCTGTAGTCAAAATGCCCATTTCTTAGAGGAAGATTACATCCTGAACAATCATCGTTAGGAAGTTGTTCTTGATGAGGAGAGCTTAGGAGTAGTGGGAGATGTCCCATAAGCTCCAGTTAATAACCAACCTAGGAGATCTACCCGGGAATCCAAGCCTCTAGTTCATTATGGCTATAACTAAGAAAGTTACTTGGTGGAAGCCACAACTAGTGAGGAAGATCCCAGAACTTATACGGAAGCTATGTTGGACATAGATTCCTTGAAGTTGGTAGATGCCATGAGAGCTGAGATGGAATCAATGGAGACCAATGGAGTCTGGACTCTGGTAGATCCACCCCTAGGGTAAAAACAATTGGTTGCAAATATATCTATAAGAGGAAGAAGGACCCCAATGGTAAGGTTGAGTCCTACAAGGCTCATCTTGTGGCAAAAGAGTACACTTAGAAAGAAGGAATCGATTATGAGGAAACATTTTTGCCTGTGGCCATGCTTAAATCCATTAGGATCCTGCTAGCTGTAACAACATGCCATGATTACGAGATTTGGCAAATGGATGCCAAAACCGCATTCTTGAATGGGGATCTTATTAAAGATATCTATATGTAACAACCGCAAGGTTTTATAGCTGCAGGTCAAGAGCACATGGTATGTAAACTTAATCGATCCATATATGGACTTAAGCAAGCTTCTAGGAGTTGGAACATCCAGTTTGACTCTATTGTCAAACAGTTTGACTTTGAGTAGAATCTGGATGAGCCCTATGTTTATAGAAAGACCAGTGGGGATAAGGTTATGTTATTGGTTCTATATGTAGACGATATTCTACTCATTTGGAATGATGTAGAAATGTTGACTACTATGAAAGTATGGCTTTCATAGCAATTCTCCATGAAAGATCTTGGAGAAGCCTTCTATATCTTGGGACATTGACTCAATAAATATAGATTGAAGAGAATAATAGGATTATCCCAATCTACTTATATTGACAAAATAGTCAAGAGATACAATATAGAGAACTCCAAGAAAAGAAATGTTCCTTTCAGGCATGGTGTCACTCTCTCCAAGGGTATGTCTCCCAAGACACCTAAGGAGATTGAGGGCATAAAGGAAGTTCCATATGCCTCTGCCGTAGGGAGCATCATGTATGCCATACTGTGCACTCGGCCAGACATTACTCAGGTCGTGAGTGTGATAATTAGATACCAATCTAACCCAGGACAAGAGCATTAGACAGCTGTGAAAAATATACTAAAATGCCTTCGAGGAAAAAAGGGGTTTTGTCTGGTATCCGATGGTATTTCACTACAGATCGTTAGGTATATTGATACCAACCTCCAGTCATATTCAGATGATAGAAAGTCTATATCTGGTTACATCTTTGAAATGAGGGTCTTGAGTAGTACTAAATAGTCCACAACCCATTGCCGTAAGTGAAGCTGCCTAAAGAATGAAGGTGTTCATTCTGGAATTTGGAATTCAGCACATCACCCATTCCACTATTGTGTGACAACACTGAATCTACAGGAGATTGATGTTAAAAGGTAGCATAAGTGAAGAATGTGATAGACCCATTGATTAAGCCACTAACACAGAAAGTGTTTGAGAAACACGTGAAAAGTCTAGGACTCAAACTTGTATTCGATTGGACTTAAGTGCAAGAAGGAGCTATTAAACAGTTATGCCCTTAGCTCCAATCAGATTGATGAATCTTTTCATTTATTGTAAATGAATAAAGTACATAATTGATTCATGTTATTATGGTGTATTTCTGTGTAACACCCTTAAACTGGACACATATGAGACTTGTGTTAGTTTAGAATCTTCACAGTCATTGGACAGATCTGGGGAGATTTATCTCGTCAATGTTGACACTGATCACCAAGTTGGTTGGGGTAGCTTGTCTTAGTTGCCATGGTGAGACCTGAGATACATGTAGTGTGGGTTTTTTTAAAACCCTAAACCGGACCAAAATTCTAGTATTGCCTTGGACCTTGAAGATAGATGGGCAAAGCTGGAATGTTACACCTGACCCCTAGACTCAATTATGATACTACAGTAGGTGTCGGATTAGGCTATCTTTGATATGCCAATCAGTGAGATCCTTAGAGGGGGTCAAAACCTAGGTATGTTGGGACAGTCTGAGAATTCATCTGAGTGGGTGATCATAATGATAGTATCAACCCCTTTGTCGAACAAAGTGAATGATCGGGGATGCACTATCTCTGATGGAAACCAAAACTGTCGACAATTGATTTCAACTGTTGAAATTTATTTTTGTAAAATATATTTATACAGAGATATATATACACACACATATGGTTTCAAAATGTTTGCAAAAGGTTTTAATTCCTGGGATCCATGTGAATAGAGAGTGCAACATTGCACCTTGCAGCCGAGGGAGAGGTCCTCTCTTGTCGGGCAGTGTTTGATCATTATGGGATAAGAGGTTAAGTGTAAGACAATTGAGGATTATACCTTATGAGCTAATCTTACATCTGCCCACAGTCCTTGGGCCTTCATAAGATGGTTGGACCCAAGGACCATTTAGTGTAAATGTTGGACCCATTAAGAGCCAATAGTGATGGACTCAGGGGTTCACTGTATTCAGTAGTGAATTCGGCTAGGCCTTGTAACAGAAGCTAGGCTGAACCCATGTGGCTAATGTGTAGATCAATGATAGGGTCCCACGCCATACAAAGAGAGCCAAGCTAGCTAGCATTAAAAAGGAAGTGAGCCTGAAAGCTTAATGGGCCTAAAATCTCATTTCGAACTGGGTTAACTAGATTAATTAAATAGGGGTGGATCTGGGATTTGGATAAGCAGATAAGATAAGGGATTATCCTTATCCACTTAAAAGAGTCCAGATCCAAATAAAGATTTGGATCATAGGAACTTCTAATTTGATTAGGAAGGTTGATCTTTATCTACAATTAAGTTAAGGGATTATCCTTATCACTTAAAGAGTCCATATCCAAATAAAAGATTTGGATTAGGAAACTCGTAATAGGATTAGGAAATTTTCTCTTTAAGGCTATAAATAAGAGAGCAGGGCGAACCTCCAAAGACACATTCGTTGAATACAGAGAGAAAACAACATTGTTAGACTGCTCTTGCCTTCTGCTTTTTTTCTTCCTACTCTTGCCGCCCCACCCTATTCGATCTCTAGTTCTTGGATTTGATCAAGATTAGATCTTGATATTGTTTCTTGCGAGAAGAAACAATCTAGAAGTTGTGGTCACTGTCCTATTCGATTCTTGCTGAAGAATCACTAGTTCTTGGTGAAGAACTACTTGTTGATCCTGCCTCACCCTAAGTTGCGTCATTTTCAGTGAATTGAGGATTTGGTACTCTCTTTGAGCATGAACACATACGTTGGGAGGAGCATTCTTGCGTGGATTCTATATTAGGTATATCCCTCCCTTAATATGGTTTCAGATTTGGTCTGGTTTGGTTACAAGAACGAAGCTTGAAAATGTAGCTTTTTAAATTAGGAATAGGATTCCCGGTGAGAGTAAAGAAATTTTTGAAATTTCGCTCAACCCTCCTGTAGGGTTCGGCCATCCATATAATGGACCTCCCATCCCTTTAGGTACTTCGGCTACTACCAGATTCTGAGGGCTCGGCTCAGTGAGAGTTAGCGGAGACGAGGGCTAGCGGGTCTGTGGAATCGCGCTGGCCCTAGTGGCCCGATGCCTTGACAGGGTGGCCACCCTGAGGGCAACCTCTTGTTTGGGGGTACACATCCTTGACCCACCGGGCGAGGTGGTCTAGTCAGTTGAGGACCACTTGGAATTGCTCGTTAGTGACTAGGTTATGGGCGTTCCTGGTGTTTTGTACCATGTTGATTAGAGCTTAGGAATGTTCTCTTGGTTTTAAGGTAAGTTGAGGGAAGTCTTAGCAACGTTCCACAAACGGTGCCAATTGTTGATGCTCGGAATGGCCCAAGATAACACTGTCAATTCACTCCCAAGCCCGAGTGGGGCCGAGGTGTCCGAAGTCTAAGGACCGAAGTGGCCGAGGAGTAGAATTCGAGGTCTGAAGTTCGAGGTAGCCGAGGACTAGGAGGTCGATTCTGCAAGGAGAAGAATGTCAGAGGCCTCGAGTAAATACCCGAGGCGGAGACTCCAACAGTCAAGTTAGTATTGAGGTATAGAGTTGATGAGGTCTGAGTTGTGAGCACCGAGATGAGGCCACAGGAGAGTAAGAGATCTCAAGTGCTAGTGAGAGAGCTCAAGTATTGGATCCTTTACCTAGATAGAGTCACCTCCTATTTATACTTGAGGTTGTCTGGGGCTACAGAGCCTGGACGGTACTCGGGGAGCGCGGCCATCCGAGGCCGCCAGGTGACCCCATGCCATTGGTTCCGCGAAGCTTGCCGAACTTGGAGGCATGCACCGTAATTGGTCCCGACTAAGAGCACGCCTTTGGACATGTGTAGGGTTGCGGTTGGACGAGCCAATTGCGCCTACATCAATTATTATTATTATTTCTTACGAAAAAATAATATTATTAAGAAAACATAACCATGAGAGACCGAACGATCGAGTTATAAGCAAGCGAGTTAGGTCCGAGCCTACTGGGCCGAAATTGAATAGTGTTGATGTTCGAGTTGACCACACTTTGTAATTTAAGGAAGAATGCTCCGGATCAAGATGCTGTCTGGTAATTACTAATTAATTGCAGGATTGATTGGTAAGTTTCTAGCTTGCGCAGTTAGTATCAGTAACAGTATGATCATGGGAACCAGCTATGTGATGCTGAGTTTTATTCACAGCAGGTGCGTTTTTCTTAAAGCTGATGTCTGTATACGACCCGACCTAATCAAGGCACAAAGGCCCTTCTAGTCCTAGTCCAACAAATGTTTGGGAGAGGGGAAGAACCTACTCCACTGGGCCCCATTTTCATACCCCACATCCATGATACAAGCCCTAAAACTTGTTCTCTCATGGTCCTACTTTAACCAACCAATGACCAATCCCACTTCATAGTGCAATTTTATGTATATATAAAGCTTCTCTCTGTGCAAACACCAAACACCAAACCCGGCGCCACACAACCGTTTGATCATTAATCAAGCGGTATTTATGCGGTGACTATTGATAAGTTAAGCATTGTGAACAAGTAAAGTAGTAGTTAGTGTAAAATGCAAGCAAGACTGTCGAGCACTAACGTAACGTTTGATCATAAGGGTGGCCCACTGCTCTAATGTCTGATCAAAGAGAGGAGGAGCCTAGGAAGCTCTCTAACATCACAGTTACAAAAGTTGGAAAAGAAAAAAAAAATAAAGGAAAGAAGATAAGAAGGTATTGATGGTGGAGGGGACTGAAGGAGTAGCATTAGCATCACACCCACACGTGAACATAATTGAAATGAGGACGAAGGAGCGTCTCTGCCTCATATGTGTGTCAACTCTCTGATCTGTGAATGCCATACCATACAATGCCACCACCACCACCACAGCCAACTGTTTTCCTCTCCATCAAAGTTACTAGTTTTAGTCCATTACAAGTGCAGCCCAAACCTTATTATTATTTACTATTAAATGTAATAATAATGATATTTAGCTTGGGCTAAGTGCTTTGACCGGAAGTCTAAAGCAATTGATCAGGTGCCAGCAAATTAAGATGGTCAACATCTTTGACCGTAACAATGTGTTGCACCCCTGACTCGTTCATTGTGTCACTATATTATATTGTATTATGATATTATAAGGCGATAACAAAAAATTTAAAAATATGTTCGTAATAGAGCAGTTGGGCAGTTCCCACTATTATTATCATTTATTAGTATTATTGCTGTGAGGGCTGGCATGGATCATGGATGGATATTGGAGAGTGTGATCTGGGACTGGGGGAGGTGATGGTGAACTCGTGGCCCCTTCCTTATAAGGCGATTTGGGTGGAGAGCCACTGGTTCAATGTTAATGCTGCGGCATCCACCATTACTTTATATGTTCGTAACTTTTGGAATCCATCCATTTTCCAAAAGAGAGATGGAAACCTGAAAAAGGTCTTGCAACAGTAACACAAGAACAACTGAAGAACTTCTCTTGGGAAGAATAAAGATGGGGAAAGCATGTCCCCTGCCTAACCCACATGGGAAATGTCAGACTCTCCCCAACCAACCTTTGGAAATTCATTTCCCCCCAGGCCCCCAACAACCTCGATCCTTTTTCTATCTTCCAAACTTGATCAATTCCTTTTCTTGTTTGTATATTTTCATAAGAAATCGAAGACGAAGGCTTGTAGCATCCAACGATTAGGGGACCTGACTTGTATTATGATTATGATTCTGAAGCTTCTCCCTCCCAAGTCCCAACACAGAAAAGCCTCCATTTCGATCCAACCATTTTCCCCCAAAACTCTCTATAATACAAGTGGTTAGTTAGGGTTTAACATATAGCAAATTAAAGGGATGGGACTACATGATGGATTGGGCTGGGCTGGCCGATGGAAGCCCCACAGACCACACACGCACACTACAACAGTCAACAGTACAACTCACACTCACTCAGTGGTATGACATGATTTTTCAAAGGAAAGTGAAGCGTGAATCATCTTAGCTTGTATGCAGTTACAGGCAGGGAGGGTTAGATTCCCAAAGTTTGACCACCCTGACCCATTCAAACTTCGAACTTCAAAGCAACCCGGGCAGAGTGCTCACATGGAAGAAGAGTCCTTAGCCGTGCCACCCCAATACGGAGAGTAGTAGAGTACCCCCTCCAAAGGCCCCGGCGTCCGAGTCCGGCCTGGACATTACTGCCAAGTTCTAAATGCTTGTCTTTGACGTGTAACAATATTGATCAACAATTATGAGTTTATGACAAGTTAATATAGGATCAATCGCTGAGGTTGTTAAATTTTAGATAACAACCAACGTGGGTACTACTTCTTTCATTCTATTATTGTCCTCCCATTATTGATAGTTGATAGTACGCTTTTCTCGGTATAATTCTCATAACGTCTTTCTATTTTTTTATTAGGCAAATCGGTATCGAGTATTCTATCTAATAATTTTAATTTGGATTCGAATATTGATATTTTTTGAAAACTCATGGATATGTATGAAAAATATGAAAAACTTGATTATACTAGGAAAATACATACAAATTTTATAAATATATTAATAATAATAAATTAATGGTCAAATAGTCATAAATAATGTATAAATATATATTTAATAGTGTACATGAAAATATATTATAATTAATAGCAGAATGCTTAGAAATCATACAATGCATAGAAATCCTAATTATTATGTCAATTATTTTCTATTTTATTATTTTTACATTTTAACATTAAGAAAAATAAGTTAACCAAATATTAAATTCTCAAATATAAATTAAATTATCATTTAATAATTTATAAAAATATATAATTTTAACTTAAAATATATAAAATTGGTTAAAATTTCTAAGATATATATCATATGCAAATTCATAATTTTTAATTATTAAAATAATTATTTCATTATTAAAATTTTTATTTGTACATTTTTTGAAATTAGAAATTAATATTTCATATAAATGTAATTTTGTGGATTTGATAAATTCAATTTAATATTATATTCTTGAATATTTTGCAAACAAACTTTTATTTTTTGTAAATAATAAATATGTTATCATTTAATGTAAATTAAAATATTAATTGATAATTATATAAATGTATAAAATTTGTAAGATATATATCATGTGCAAATTTATAAATTTTTAGTAAGGTAATCATTCTATTATTAATATTTTATTTGTATAAATTTCTTGAGATTAAAATCATCTTTTGATGTAAATATATTTTTTTGGTACTCCTTTTGATGTAAATATAGAATTGATAGATTATTTAATCCATTTATTTATAAAATACTAATTTTAAATATTATTTATTTTAATTTTAATTGGCGTTGTTAAACATAAATATTGATTATTTATTTGGATAGACATTAATAAAAATTGTGTTATTTCGTTAAATATCACAACGCATGGCATGGCCAAGTGGTTTGATGGAGCATTTAAGGCTTTTGGCACCACGCTCGTAGTGTTTCGGGTTCAAATCAAGGTATTAACAGCATTTGCATTTTTAATAGAAGATGTTGCGTATCGGCCGATACAATGCGGTATGAGCCGATGTGCACTCATATCGGTCTGATACATACAATTTACAGGATACATTTCTATTCGTAACGTATCCTATATCTCCCTAATCCGATATCGAAACGATACGCCCCGTACCAAACGTATCATATCGATATTTAAATGCTTGCTACTTGGGGTGAGCAAGAAAAAACGAATAAAAAATTCCATTTAATCGAATCAATCAATTTGGTAATTTGGAAAAATTGAAGGTATCAATTTGGTTTCGGTTAATCAATATAAAAAACTGACAGTTAACACAATGTCTCTCTCTCTCTCTCTCTATATATATATAATATAATACTTTATATTTATTATATATAATATTATGAAAATAAAAAAACCAATGAACCAAACTGGTGGTTAACTCAATCTATTGATCAATTAACTGATCAGCTTCTATTTGATTTCGA
The DNA here is from genome assembly GCF_000365185.1 of Nelumbo nucifera. The sequence goes on along the minus strand of NW_010729437.1, from coordinate 78,098 downwards.
TTACTGATTTTCCAAAAATCAATACCACCAGTTCAGTTTGAAAAAAAAAAGAAAAAAGCCTACGGTTGATGAACACCCTAGTTTCTACACCATTAAGCGTGTAAGGGAGTACTTTGCCTGCTTGGCCAAGCAATGCTGGCTTCTGTCACATTTATAGTAAGGAAAACCAAATTCCTTCTTTTATGGCCATTGAAATGGCTATTTATCGTATTTGCTTGCTTGCCAATGGATAAACAAATCCTTCTTTTCTTTTCTTTGTAAACAAATAAAACTAAAAATCGAGTACTAATTCAAGTTGTAAGAAAATGGCTTTCTGTAAGACTGTAACTCGTTTTCCAAAATCACTTGGGCTCAGTTTGGAAAGAGTACAAATATAAATATGTAGAGTCTTGTATTTTGTATTATGTTATATGTATTTATACTGTATATATTTATATTTGTACTCTTTCCAAACTGTGACTTGGGTAATTTTAATATGTCCAAAGTTGAAACCAATTTTCCCTCTCTAAAACAATTTTTTTTGAAGCCTATAGGTGGCTTCCATTCTAAACATTGCTTTGAGGTCTTTATTTAAGAGATATTAGCTTATATGAATCATTTGGATCAGTACGCCCAGCAAACATTTGTACATGGGCTGGGCTTGGTCCTACTAGGACATTGCAATATGGACCTGAGTTCAAGGAGAGGAAAGACTGTAGACTATACTGATAAATGACTCAAAAAAAAAAAATCAAGTTATCGGATTAAAATCAGATAAGATGGAGTTCATACCAATTCACGGGTAAATGTGTAAAATGAGGGTCTGGATGTAGTAGGCACATTAGGTAAGTACAATGAGTGAGCATGTAATAGTTGTGTGACACATGGCCCAGTTAATGCGCTTTTTATCTAAACTTTTGCTTTATTAGACAAAAATTATCCATTATTTTATTATCTTTGTCAAAATAATTAAAAATAAAAACAATGAGAAAGAATAACCGAAACGTATTGGGAGTTGGAACTCATTTACATTTTCCTTTTTTATTGTGTTTTACTTTTAATTATTTTAACAAAAATAATAAAATAATGGATAATTTCTGTCTAACAGAGCAAAAGCGTTTAGATAAAAAAATGTATTAACTAAGACGAATATCACACAGTTATTACGTGCTCACTAATTATGCTTACCTACCTAACGTGCCTATTAATGGCATTAGAGTTTGACCCTTTCAATTCATTAGCTACCTTAATATATTCTCTTCTAGGCTGGGTTTAGCCTTGTTTTGTATGGTCCGTGGCAAAAGGAATTGGGCAATCCCGGATAATCCACTTAATTGTACGATATCCTAAAGGTCTAATATAACGGCTAGTGCTAGAAAATATGGACCTCTTAAACAATATTTCTTGTTTTCTTGGTGTAAAATAAGTTTCAATCATAAAAACTTCTTATATAGTTAAAGGATAAGATTTAATTTAGTAACCTGTAATATGAATCATAGTCACGAGCAGTGTCATAAACAATATTATGTCACAAGGCTCAGTTTGGAAGGAGCATAAATGAGTGCAAAATCTTATATTTTGTATTATTTTGTATGCATTTGTACCATACATATTTGTATTTATTCTCTTTTCAAACTGAGCCCAAAGATCAAAATTTCAAAGCGCAAAATTGAGTATGGGTACATATCAACATGCCGATACTCTTTTTTTTTTTCTTTTAACTTTACCAATTTGAGTGGGATGACTTTTATCATCCCAAACTTTCAAAACCCTCAAACCCTGTATATATCGGTGTGTGCATGACCTTAGTGCTTATTATATCAATATTTTGATCCTTTTCGTTTACCTCTGCCTCAATAAGTTCAAGTAAATAAGTATGACAGTTTTGAGTTTTGACTCATGTCTTTACTCTTAAGAAGGAAAAGGAATTACGGGTCTGGATCCTTGAAGATTAGGCCTGCGGTTCTACATGGTTGAGCCCATGAAAGATATTGAGCCTATGCTAGGAATATCTCAACAGACTAAGGCCTCGACCCTCTAAGTTCAAGACATTGGCAGCCCCAAAGATATGAATTGGTAGAGACACTTTGCCATAAAGAACATCTTTCCTTCATGGTAGAATGCATTATGGATGGGATGGCCATCTAGTAATTCAATGAATTCAATTGGAGGAATGACAATACAAATACCTTTTCACTGTATGAATGAATGCTTTTTCTTGAATCCATTTCTTCCTATATATTTTGTTTTCTTTTTCTTGTTTTGCTCTTTTAATGTTCAAACAATCGAATATCATAATGAATTAGGGGGTGTTAAACATGGTTAACATGGTAAATAAAACCAACCATGGTTGCCAAACACCCCCTTAATCTAAAACTACAACAGACCAAATTATTAACCTTATTTTGTATATGCAACATAAAGCTGTCGAACTCAATTACTTAATTGTCTTATTGTTCAAGAGGGAAATATATACCAATAAAGTAGGTTGAATGCAAACTTTCATTAAAAGAGCCCCAAGGATATTTTATACAAAAGCATAGTGCGTATACATGGAACAAGGTTTAGTTGAATTGAATTGATTTTACCTGTTAGGAGTGTATAGTATAGGTCTTATTCGTTTTGTTAGAAAATTATTTATCTGCAGGGTAAATATATTTACTCATGTTCTTTTACCCGAAAATGTTAGCGAAGGAAGACAACTTTTCAAAAGACCCCTAGCTTTTGTATGCTAGTAGGAGAATTTTAATCCCACATGGTTTGGCAATTTTTCTTCTTCCATGCAAAATGGCCCCAAAATTTAATTATCTGAAAGCAGAAGGGGTAGAGCCAGCATTTTTTCTAGGAGGGACCAAAAATTAATACACGAGTTATGGGGGAAAACATTAGAGTGTCTAGGTTGCTTTATCCGGAGTGGGCATTCCGATGTTTAAGTTAGTGAACTGGAGATGTGATTGCAAAAGTGCAAGAGAGCTAGAGTGCTTAAGAACTAAATCGTGCATACCTTCTGAGGTTGGAGGTGAGGCCCTTATATAGGCGGGCTGCCATGAGTCTCATGAAACATGTCCGAGATCTCCAGCCCGTCTGGTTCGGAGGTGGTTTCACACCTGGAAGTGGGCTTTGTGTAAGTGGGTAGTGCTTATCTAATCACGCCCGAAGCGGGTGGGGTAATAACTGGCTCTTCCGACGTGGCACCGTGATCCTGGGGAAGTCAGAGACGATAACCCACTTAAGGAGGAGGTCGCCTGGCAGGTCGCTAGCTGAACTCAGGTTAGGTTGATAGAAGCGGGTTGCCTCTCATGTCGACCTAATGTCTTTTTGGGGCCAAGACGGTTCGGTGGAAGCATGTCACCTCTTACACCGACTTGAGGTCCTGCCTAGCTATTTGCAGTTCAGTCTACCAGGGTGGTGCCGAGGTCACTGATGCAATTGTGAAGTGTCCGAATTGTTTTGCTTACGTGGTGCTAAGGTGTCACTCAGTTGTTCTATGGTGCCATGTGTCATGCTGCCATTGGAGGACCAAATTACCCCTCATCAATTTCCCCCCACTCCCAAGTCCAGGGTGGTCAGTCCAGCAAGGGAATAGTTATAACTTGAGGTGATTTGGTCCTTTCTCCATCCTCATTTGTAGTCCGATCAATGGTTCAGGATCGAGTCGATTCGGTCAGTCTAGCCTAGGCACAAGGTAGCATACCGGGGACATGCGAATGCCGCAGAACCATTAAGTTATGCGGACATCAAAAACACACTAAATCGATTTCACCTCGGAAAACAAACTATCACACCCTTGCGAACCGCTGGATCCAACTAATCTCAGCCATCCATAGTTTGGTTCGTCCGTCTATAAATAGGACCCTCGGGGGGCCCATTCTTCTCGTCCCTGTCTTTGGAGTTCTTGATGAGATTGTAGAGCTTGGTGTTTCAGAGTGATCGATATTGTCGGCAAGGTCGGTCTATTCATCTTAGGTGAATTGTTTCCCTTAGCTCCATTTCATTCACAATGTCTAGTAGTGAATCCGGGGAAGAGGGGAGTCCATCCTACCGGGCCGAGGAAGGGACCTTGGCTCAAGACCGGCATGGTTCTCATAAGAGGGCCTTGTCTTCACGTAAGGTTAAAGCACCAGACCAGTTTGGTCCCTTCGAGCTCTCTGTTGATAACATCTACGAGCTCACAGCTCGGTATAGAATTCTGTATAAGTTCGAATACTCTCTTCCTCTTGAGGGGTATTCGAGGAGGCCCTGAAAGTGGGTCTTCGATTCCCCCTTCATCCGTTGATCCCAACTCCATTAGGACTTCGGTCAGCACCATCTCGTTCTGTCACCATGTTGGCTTCCCCCTAGATGTTAAGACCTTTATTGGCCTATGCCATATAAAGAAGAACCCTTCTAGCACTCCCGGGATGTACAATTATTATCTATCCTACCAACCTAGGTGTAAGCTGCTGAATGGCTTCCCCTCCAAGGTACCAACCTGGAAGAGGAAGTATTTCTTCCTTGACCTGAGTGGCGGATGGCAGTTCCTGACGACCTGGAGAGAGGGAGTGAAGGACTCCGGAGAGGAAACTTTAAGTGAGCAACTGCACGCAAGGGTGCAGGTTCTAGGGGACCGGAAATCTAGGCTGAGTGAGTACTTAGCCGAGGATAAGCTGATCCAGGTCGAGCTAAGTCCTCTAGTAGGTTGTCACCTCAAGCTTGGCCATTTTCTTTTTCTTCTTTACTTTCTTTTCTTTTTATAGTTCAACTTACCCTTGAATTTCTTGTGCAGGAGACATGTCGGGCATGCCAACTTTCGGGCTATTCGAAGCCATGAAGAGGAAGAAGAGAAAGGTGGCTCACCAAGAGGCACCTTAGGTCGCTACTCCAGAGACTGCTATGCAAACTACTGAGACTGACCAGAAAAGACCTCGCTAGAGCCCGAGGATGCCCATGTATTTGAGGAGCCCCTTCCACCACCCGAGGCCAAGGTGTTCGGAGGCTCGAACACCGAAATCGATCCCTAGGAGAGGTACACCATCATGGACTTTCGGACCACCCTTGTGAGGAGCAAGGAGGTTGTCATTCTTGAAGAGGTCGCGAGGCTTCACGAGTTACGTCCCAGTGAGATCAAGGGAAAGCTTATGCGTTGCCTCATGGTGGTATGTTCCCGACCATCCTATTGTATTCATTCTGGACTCATTTCCCTTTCTCTCTTGTAGGCAAACACTTTGGCACATTCTTTGTTGGGGCAGGCTGAGGGTAGTTTGGCTAGGGCCCAGGCTGTCAAGGAGGAAGCGACAAAGTACAAGTCCTGAATTGAGCGGGCTGTTCGCCTTATCGAAGACCTGAAGGACAAGCTCATGGTGGAGCAGGGTCGTAAGGCAGACCTGATGAGGGAGGTTGAGAAGTTAATCGAGGAGCTCAGGCGCAAGGACCAATAGTTACAACTTACAAGAGAAGGAGGTCAAGCTCACCAAGCAATAGTCCAAGTTTCTTGATGACATCCATAATGCCAAGGTCCATGCAATCAAAGAGTTCAAGACTTCGCCCAACTTCTTGAAGGAGAGGGAGGAGTTCAGACCTGGTGCCTTTCATCAAGGATTCAAGCTATGCTGGATGCTAGTAACCTCAATGTGCCCAGAGTTCGACGTCAACAAGTTAATGTCCTCGGCGTGCACTAACGAGATGATGGATCAGGTCGATCAAGAGCCTAACTCTAAGGAGGAGGAGGACGAGATCAATGTGCTTGGAGGCGGCATGGACGGCGAAGCTAATGCTGGTGTGGAAGATGTGGGGGCAGACGAGCCCTAGAATATCTGACTTCTTTGCCTCTTTTCTTGGATCCCCGATATATATATATTGTCTGCCAAGCCTCCGAGCTTGGATTTCTAAAGTTTTTTTAGATGTACTCTTTTCTTCTAATGGAATCGACTTTTTGCATATATTGTGCCCCTCCTTCTCACCTTGTATCTTCAATTACTAGAAAATAGGCTAAGTGTCAAAACAACATCCGGTGTTGCCAAGGTGACGAGGTGCACGGGTTGCCTAGGTGCCAAAGCGATTAGACTCATAATTTTGGCTAAGTCAAAACGATGCCAAGTTGTCAAGCTGTCGACGTGTCTCGAGGTCGGCATAAGGGGCCTTAGAGATAAGAGCGGTTTGGCATCCCCTTGTGTATAACTTAGCCAAAGTGCTCATAGCGTAGATCAGCTAGACCAGGTCGCCAGGGCGGGTGGTCTCATTTTCATACAGTGAAATTTTGTAGTCTTAGCGGATGCAGCTTGAAACTTCTGAACTCTTCATAAGTAATACCTCCTTAAGTTGTCAAAGTTCCATGCACGGGGTACCTGCCTCTCCTCCAACACTTCGAGCTTGTACGTACCCTCACCGATCACCTTGAGAACTTTGTAGGGGCCTTCCCAATTCAAACCAAGTTTTCCTATGCCGAGCTCGAGTACCATAACCATCTTGAGTGCCAGGTCACCAACTCAAAATTGGCATCTTTTAACTCGGACGTTATAATACCAAACTACTCGTTGTTGGTATGTTGCGGTCTAAATATAGGCCAAGTCACGGAGTTCTTCTAACAAGTCGAGGTTAGCCCGCAACTCGTCCTCGTTAGCCTCCTCATCATATGTCTCAGACCACAAAATTGGCACGTTGATCTCGGTTGGAATGACAACCTCTGTCCCGTTTGATAGTGGTTTGTTGGCCCATAGGACACTGGGTAGCTCGTCCACCCACAAACCCTTAGCTCGGGAGAGTCGAGCTTTGAGTCCACAGAGTATCGCCCTGTTCGTCACTTCGGTTTGACCATTCGCTTGGGGATGGACCATCGAGGTGAAGTTCTACTGGATTCCTATCTCGGCACACCAATTTTGGAACTTAATGTCTTCGAACTCCTTCCTGTTTTCCAAAATCAGTACCTAAGGGAGTCTAAATCTGTAGGCGATGCTTTTCTAGAAGAAGTTCTGCACATTCTGAGCTGTGATGGATACTAGTGGCTTGACTTCCACCCACATTGTAAAGTAGTCAACCGCCATGATCAAAAACCTCATTTGCCCAGTCACAAGTGGAAAGTGACCGATGATATCTATCCCATACTATGCAAATGACCACGGGCTGGTAAGGTGCCTCAGGTCGGCAATGGGCTGGTGTGGTATGTTGTCATGCCGATGGCACTTGTCACACTTCCAAACTAATTCCAGCATGTCTGCCTTCATCATGGACCAATAATAACCCTGTCGTAGTGCCTTATGGGCGAGCGCCCTACCCCATAGGTGTCCTCTACAGAGACCTTCGTAGATCTCACGTAGCACCTAGCTCGCTTCAGTTGAGCGCAAGTAGTGCAAGTAGGGGAGCGTAAGCGACCTGCGATACAGTTGCTTGCCTATGACAACATAGCGAGCTGATTGCCGCTCCACTCTCCGAGCTGCATTACGCTCTACATGTAGGGTCTCATGGCGTAGATAGTCAACGAGTGGATCCATCCAGCTCAGCTCTGCAGCCAAAACAAGAGTGACCTCTTCTACCACTCTTTCTATGCTAGGGCGTGCCAGGTCTTCAATGTAGACCGTTTCTCTTCGTAGTGTCCGTAGCACTAGCCAGCTTTGAGATCGCATCGGCCTCAGTGTTCTCGGACCTCGGCACTTGCTAAATGTACCAAGAGTGAAAGTTGGGTAGGAGCTCTCTGACCTTGGCCAGGTAAGCCAATATGGCAGGCTCCTGGGCCTCATACTCCCCATTCATCTGGTTCACCACTAACTGCGAGTCATTGCGCACCATGAGATGTTTCACACCGACCTCCTTCGCTAGCGATAACCTGTCTATCAATGCCTCATATTCAAATTCATTGTTCAATGCTCGGAACGTGAACCAGAGGGCGTACTCCAACTTCACCTCGCTAGGTCCATAGAAAACCAGCCCAGCTCCGCTTCCGCATTGGTTGGACGAGCCGTCCACATGGAAGATCCAAGGCTCTTTGTCCCAAGTCAGGACAGGTGCCACATTGATTGACGCCTCTAAGGTGGTCACAAGCTTAGCAACTTCAAGGGTCGACATGCTGAACATATGTCAGCACCCGATTTTTGCTCGGTCCTCTATCTGAACCCCTAACTCATGCTTGAACACCGATCAAACCATTCTAGCCCCACCGAAACCCACAGAATCCAAAAAACCCAAGCCTCAACCTCCAAATCCTCAAAACCCACTATTGATCTCATCTGATACACACTAACCAAATTTCCAAATTACTCCTTACACCAAATTCCCAAAATATCCCCCCTTGAACCAACTACCAAAATACCCCTAACAAATTCCCAAATTACCCCTTCACACCAAATTCCCAAAACACCCCCCTTGGACAAATTACCAAAATACCCCTAACCAAATTCCCAAAATACCCCCTTGGACAGTTGGACCAAATTCCCAAAATATCCCCCCTTGAACCAACTACCAAAATACCCCTAACAAATTCCCAAATTACCCCCTCACACCAAATTCCCAAAACACCCCCCTTGGATAAATTCCCAAAATACCCCTAACCAAATTCCCAAAATACCCCCTTGGACAGTTGGACCAATTACCAAAATACCCTTGACCAGATTACCCAAATTACCCCATGTACCAATTTCCAAATTACCCCTTCTTCCAAAAGTTACCAAAATCCCCTTACCCAAATTCCCAAAATACCCCTCCTTCCAAAATTACCAAAATACCCTTTAGACCTAAAATTACCAAAATGCCCTTCATTCCTCAAATTACCCAAATACCTCTATAAACCAGCCCCTTCAAACCCCAAATCACCAAAATTCTCTCAAAGTTACCAAATTACCAAATTATCCCAAAAAATTATGAAATTACCCTTTAGACCCCAAAATTCCTTTAAACCCTAACTTGCTGAAAACCCTCTTCCATCTTGAGAGTTGGTAGAACCTTCTCCTCCCTCTGTTTATAAATAGGAGGCTCCCTTCCAAGAAGGGAAGGTCAGAGGAGAAAGAAGGGGGTCGAGAATTAGAGAAAAGGTCGGATGAGCATGAGGCTCTAGTCGTCTTAGGCTTTTGAAGGGAGAGAGAGAGAGATTGGGCAGGGCATTTGAAAGAGAAAAAGTAGGGCATCTGAGAAAGAAAACGAGAGAATTCTAGTCGAATGAGAGGAGTTAGAAGAGAATAGTGCTCGGAGAGAGAAGAGTTGTCTCGTTAAAGAAGGTCTTGAGAGAAAGAGAGAGAGACAGAGAGAGAGAGAGAGAGAGAGAGTTCTATGAGAGGAAAAGAAAGGAGGGAGGTTTTGATGAAAAACAGAACAGGGAGATGGGATGAGAATAATTTGAAGGAGAACGGGTTACAACTCGAAGATCCCATCACTTGTTGGTTCGAAATTTAATCGAAACATCTCTATCCGAAGGCCATTTCTGGCAGATAATTCAACCCTAGAGCTTTATTGCAACATTATCGATCTGATTCACAATCCACAAGAGGTAAAAACCGATTACCTCATCACCCTAGGTTTTTATTCAAACCTGAACTATTGTTTTGAATGATTTTTCTTTCACGTTGTCCATTTACTTCATTATATGTTGGTCCCTGTAGTCATTGTTTAGTTCTTTTGTCTTTCTTCCTTTTTTTTGTTTAGAGTTTGTTTCTTCCTTTTTTTTATTATTATTATTATTATTATTACTATCTGCTTTAGTCTTACTTTCTGTCGTTCATTCAAAGTTGAACTCGAGAACCATCAGGTCCTCTAACAGTCGAAAGCTTATTGTAATTTCTCTTTCTTTTACCCTTTAGCCTTGCTAACTAAGTACGATGGTGGGGGTTCTAATAAAAAAGGGATGAGAATTCATCCTTTTGCTCAGGCCCCTACGTCCAAAAGGGGTTAGTCTGGAGGGGAGAAGAGGAAATTCCATATCCTTCCCAACTGGTGGATAACCTAGACTCTCAATCTGAATTTAAAATAAACAGAGAATTACGGTGCCTAACCCCTTCCCTCTCTCACTCTCTCAACTCACCTAAATTAGCCTTAGCCTTGTCTTGGTCGATTGATATGGAATCGTTAATCCTAAAAGTTTTGTGAAATTTACATCCAGGAGGCCCATCACTCCTAGTTATGCATTCTAATGGGTGGCGACTCCATATATTTGGCCATGAAGTGAACTGTTGGGGATTTTTCTAACATTCACAACATACACTCAGTGACGAAGTCAGCCAGGACCTGCGCCTTGATCGTTGGGCGTGGCTCAAACCGGACATCGTACTCACTGAGCTCGATTGGCCATTTTTTCAACCTACCTGAGACCTTAGGTTTCTAAAGGACTTGCCTAAGGGGTTGATCAGTTAAGACTACAACGGTGTGGGTTTGAGAGTAAAGACACAACTTACGGGCTGCTAACACCAGCGAGAAGGCCAGCTTCTCAATGTTTGGATACCTAGCCTCTGTGCAAGACTTTACTCATGTAGTAGATAGGTCGTTGCACCCTGTCTACCTCTCGGATTAGGACCAAATTGACTACCTTGTCATTCGCAGAGAGGTAGAGTTTGAGCTCATCCCTGGGTTTCAGCCTAGTTAACGAAGGTGGCAAACTAAGGTACCTCTTGTGCTCATCAAACACGAGTTAACACTCTTCAGTCCACTCAAAGTTTTGGTTCTTCTTTATGGCCTTGAAAAATGGAAGGCACTGCCCAAGAAACATAGACATAAACCGGTTCAGGGTAGCTATCCAGCCAGTTAGCCTTTGTACCTTTTTTATTGTTCTAGGACGACCTGAATTTTGTCTGGGTTGTCTTTGATGCCACGTTGGTTCACTATGTACCCAAGGAACTTGCTTGATGTGACCTCGAAGACGTACTTGTTCGGGTTGAGTTTCATGTTATATTTTCTTAAAATGTCAAAAACGCAATTAAGATAAAAAATCAATGAATTTGAAAACTAGGTTTTTACTACCATATCATCAACATAAGCTTCAATTTTATTTCCAATTAAATCTGAAAAAACTTAAAAACTTTATTTACAAGGCGCCCAATGTTTTTTAAACCAAAGGGCATAACTTTATAGTAGTACAGGCCTATCTTACTTACAAAAGTAGTTTTTTCTTCATCGGCCGAATCCATCTGGATTTGGTTATAGTCGGAGTATGCATCCATGAAACTCAACAGCTCAAACCCTGAGGTACGTCTACCAGGCAGTCAATTCTAGGGAGTGGGAAGATGTCCTTCGGGTAGGCTTGGTTGAGGTTGGTATAGTCGACGCACATGCCACTTGCCATTGGCTTTCTTCACGAGCACTGGGTTAGCGATCCAACTTGGGGGTATTGTACCTCTCTAATGAAGTCTACAGTGAAGAGCTTCTCGACCTACTCATTTACTATCCTCCACCACTCCTGGGTGAGGTTCCTTTTCCTCTACCGGACTGGTTTGACTAAATTCGGAGCACAATGGTTCCACGAGGTGAGCTCCGATCTACACTGTTTTCTCGGGGTCAATATCTAAGACTGGAACCAGGACAGTGTCTTCCATGGGGCGAGCTCTCTCGTCGCCGTTCTCTAGTGGAAGCTCTAGGTCAATGTCGATGGTTTGCTTTCCTTTGCCCTTCAGTGTGGCCATGTAACACTTGCAAGACTCGAGCTAATCGCCTCACACCACTCCTACTCCATAACTTGTCGAAAACTACATCGACAAGTAATAAGTCGACACTACTGCTCGGAGGGCGTGCACGATAATTTAGCTCAGAATGGCATTGTAGAGTGAGGGGGTCACGACCACTAGGAAATCGTGATCAAAATGCACTGAGTTCGGCACGGTGCCCACTGTTACTATCACCCTCACCCGGCCTAGGGGCCAGACTACTTCTCCACTAAAGCCAACCAAGGGGATGTCGGCTGGTTGCAGGTCCTTCCTCTTAAGCTCCATCAGCTCAAACGCTTCCAGGAAAATGATGTCCGTCGAGCTTCTAGAGTTGGCCAGAATTTGTTTTACCTCGAAGTCGTTTATAATTAACTTGACCGCAAGCATCATCCTCGATGAAGTAAGTCACCTCCTCCACACAAGGGTGCTTCGGTGGGATCTCGTTCTCATGCTCGAGCTCCCAAACTGAGTTCTTTCTCATTGATGTGATGCATCCTACCACTATGGACCCTTCCGTGATCATGTTAATGACACCACGGGTGGGCCGCTCTGCTGGTGGTGGGTTTCAAGGAGGCTGCTCTCTATTTTGGTCCCTACTCGACTGTGGCACTTCTCTTGGATGGTCGGCAGGTCAACTTCGACCCTCCCACTTGATGAACTGCTTCAAGTAACCTCAGCGAATTAGCTCCTCAATCTCATCCTTGAGGTTGCGGCAGTTTTTTGTGTCATGGCCGATGTCCAAATAGAAGTTGAAATACTTGTTTAGGTTCCTATTAACTAGGTCTCCTCTCATCTGAGGTGGCCATTTGACATACTTGGCCGTCTTGATTTGCATCAGTATTTCCCCCCTCTTCATGTTCTTGGTGACTTGCTCTTCCAACGTGTTTTCTACTCCTCAGCTCATCTTCTGACCTCTTCCGCTTGTCGCTTAGCTCCAATTAGAATCTGAGTGCTTCCTCAGCCTTTGTAAACTTGGCTACTTGGTTGAGGAACTCCTCCATGGATGCCAGAGGGTTCAACTCGACCTCCCAGCTCAAGTCAGGGTATCAGACATCGTTGACCGCTGTAGTGAGTTGGACGGCTAGGTCGAGGTTGGGAATCTAAAGTCACTCCAGGTTGAACCATTTGATGTAATGTTGGAGCTTCTCATCAGGTCACTGGATGATGTTGAGTAGTCAGGTTGTGAACTTTGGGCATCGCTTTCTTGTAGCAAAGTGTGCAGTGAACAGGTCAACGAGCTGGTTCCAACTCTTAATGGAGCCCACGGCTAACCCCTAATACCGCATCCGAGATTTGCCCCGGAAAGTGGTTAAGAAGGCCTTGCAAATGCTCGCGTCATTTGCCCCGTGTAGCTGCATCAGGGCCTGGAAGCTGGCGAGGTGGTCAACCGGGTTGGTTGTTCCATCGTAGTATTCCAAGCTAGGGGCCTTGAAGTCTTTCGGTCGTTGGGCCATGAGGATATCGACTGCCAATGGTGAAGTTTGGGACACTTGTTGTGCTGACAAAGTGGCTTCCTTCTCTTCTTTCTTTTTTGCCTCCTCGTTGTCATTCAGAGCCAGGTGGCTCCTTCCTATGACGTGGCATGTACGTCTGCGGTGCCTTCTCTGGGACCCCTCGGTCTCAATTGGTGTTGTGGTCTGGCTCAGTTCCTCTACCGGGAATTGGTTCTGGTTGTCAGAGCGACAAGGTGGGTCTAGTACAAGATTCTAATTCTGGTTGTCAGGCTATTGGTTGTGATTCTAGCCGATGTTTTGGTTCTGGTCAACATTCTGCCTCATGGGTATTGTTGTTGTTGTTGTTGTTGTTGTTGTTGTTGTTGTTGTTGTTGTTGTTGTTGTTGTTGTTGTTGTTATTGTTATTGTTGTTGTTGCTGCTATTGCATCCCTGCCAAGACCGCAAAGCGTCCTTCCCATGTCCTCATCTGTAGATTTATCCCTCGGACATACTGCATCAACTCATTGAACTGGCACGCATCGATCCCAACAAGAACCGTTGAAGGCTCGACTAATGCGAGAGGCATGTTCATGTTGGGCAGAGGGAAGTTAGGTTCTTGCATGGAAGGGACGCCTGGTAAGGTCAAGGGGACACTAAACTACTCAATAGTCACGGTGGTATCTCTGGGTGCACTACGGGTTGGTCCTGCCCCCTATGACCAAGTTGTTGACGGGAGCGTTGCTGGATGATGCCAATGAAGATATTTTTTAAAAAGTATATGTGAGAGTATGACTTTTTGTATTGTTTCCCACAAACGGTGCCAATTGATGATGCATGATCTGATGCTCCCTGTTAGCGGACAACTTAGATGTCAAACTAAGTTGGTCGCCTGGTTGAGCTGCAAGAGAGAGATTAGAGTGTTTGGGTTGCTTTACCTGGGGTGGGCACTCTAATGCTTAAGTTAGTGAATTGGAGATGTGATTGTAAGAATGCAAGAGAGCTAGAGTGCTTGAGAGCTAAATCACGCGTACCTTCTGAGGTTGGAGGTAAGGCCCTTATATAGGCGGGCTGTCGTGAGTCTATACAAGACGTACGGGATCTCCAACCCATCTGGTCCAGAGGTGGTTTCATGCCTAGAGGTGGACTCCACGTAAGCGGGTAGTTCTTATCTAGTCGCGCCCGAAGCTGGCGGGGTGATAACCAGCTCTTACGATGTTGCATGACTTGCATCGTGATCCCAGGGAAGTTAGAGACGATAACCCGCTTAAGGAGGTCACCTAGCAGGTCACTGGTTGAACTCAGGTTAGGTCGGCAAAAGTGGGTCGCCTCTCATGATGACTTGATGTCTTGTCGGGGCTCGGGCAGTTCGGTGGAAGCAGGTCGCCTCTTACACCGACCTGAGGTCCCACCTAGCTGTTCACTATTTGGTCTACCAATGTGGTGCCGAGGTCGTTGATGCAGTTGTGAAGTGTCCGAAGTGGTCTTCTTACGTGGTGCCGATGTATCACCTAGCTGTTTTGCGATGCCACATGTCAATGATGTCATTGGAGGACCAAATTAACCCTCACCAATCGCCAATATTGAAAAATCTCTATAAAAACCTATAATATAATAGTAATTTGGATTGAGAGACAAGTGCATAGAAAATTGTGTAAAATGCATTGACTTACAACCTTTTATATAGATTATGAAAAGCCACTTTGAAAAGTGAAGCAACTATTATGACTACTAGAAATTAAAATTATGGTATCCCTACATGTTTTGACTATTGGATGAAAAAAAAAATCAATAGCCATGATTAATCCTCTCTATGGCATCCCTACACGGATTCATATGAAGTGCGAGTAAAGTGTATTAAACATCTCATTGCACCAGATACACACATTAAGCGATAGCAATTCATATATATTTTTTTCCACTCCACACTTTTTAGGTTGCATTTGGTTTCAAAGAAAAGAAAGGATTTGAGGCTGCATTTGTTTTAGGTATAAATTCAGTTTTACATCAATGAAAAAGTTGGTGGGGTTCAGTGATCGATGGAACTCTTCCTATCCCGGCAGCGCCATGCCAGAGACTAGTGTGTCATCGTCGAATAATTTCCTCTTCGGAAAATACGAACTCGGGAACGACTCTCTCTCTCTCTCTCTCTATTCTCCACCCTAGTCTGCTTCATCGGCATCCTCTTTCTCCGTGAACTCCCACCGTCCTCTGGCTCTACCCAAGAGAAAGAAGAAGATCATTATTTTAATATCTTCAACGTCATCACCATCATTGTAGTTGTTTATCTCTTAGCCTTTGGCATCACCGGAAATCATGGCCGACTTCTTTTCGTCACTTTTGCTGTCGTGCTTCTCATCCTGCTAGTTGCACCCTTGGCTATCCTATTGTACTCTGCATTCCAAAACTGGAGACTAAAGTCGAGATCTAGAGATCTTGAACATCATATCAAAGAGCCATAGTTTGTTCATGGAACCACACTAGTGACATAGCAGCAGAATCCGCAAGCAAAAATGTGGGAAGTGGAGATGAGGTCGTTGCCCCCTATGACCAGAGAAGAACACACGATCCTAGAAGTGATCAAGACCTTGGATTTAGAGGTGTCAACTGGACTGGATTTGGTCCAACCCGGTCCAATCCAATGTGAGTCCACTTACAAACGGACTAGACTCAATCCAATCCAAATCCAATCCAATCCATTAAAATATAAATGGACTGGATTGGATCCAATCCAAACCAAATGAAATATCAAGAATTACAAAAAATATTAAATTGAAGAAAATCTGAAAATTACAAAAACATATCATTTGGCATTGAAATGTCACTTTTATAAAAGTACTTTCATTAAAGTGCTTTTACAAAAGCACTTTTGTGAAAGTACTTAGTAAAAGTGCTTTTGTAAAAGTACTTTTGTATAAGTGCTTTTGATTTGTAAAAGTAATTTTATAAAAGTACTTCCATAGAAGTGCTTTCATAAAAGTGCTTTTGTAAAAATGCTTTCGTAAAAGTATTTTTATAAAACTACGTTCATAGAAGTGTTTTTATAAAAGTACTTTCGTAAAAGTGCTTTCATTAAAGTTCTTCCACAAAAGTGCTTTCGTAAAATTGCTTTTATAAAACTACTTTTGTAAGTGCTTTTATAAAAGTACTTTCATAAAAGTGCTTTTATAAAAGTACTTCCATAAAAGTGCTTTCGTAAAGTACTTCCATAAAAGTGCTTTTACAAAACTACTTTCGTAAGAGTGATTTCATAAAAGTGCTTTTGGTTGTTTATAAGCCGGGAAGACCGAAAATCAGTCTATTTCTGTTTGGCACGCAGAAGATCTAGCCGCCAAAAGACGGGACATCGAAAAGACGCGAGAAGCCCATTTTGGGACAATTTCGGGAAGCTCCAAGTGAAACTTCTTACGTCTTTTGCATTTTAATCTCGTGCGGAAAGACCTGAAACGACGCACGGAAAGACCCGAAACGACGCACGGAAAGATGCGCATCTGCCAAATGGTCATCAAGCTGCCCAGATCTTATGTCAAAAGCTCAATGCATCTTTTGACTGTCAGAGCTACAAGAAGATCTTCTCAAAAATACTTGTCGAACGGGCCCTTAATTTCCCCTCCTTTCCCTTTCCTTTTCTTTCAAATCAAATATAGCCTTATGGGTAGTAGGCAAGGTTAAATAAATCCAAGTCTTCTAGATTTCTCAAGTTGGACTTTGAAGAAAAAAAGAGAATAAAACAAGAATTTAGATAGAAAAACAAGAATTTTAAAAACCTACTTTTTTAAATCCAAAAATGCAAAAGCCAAGTTATATGATCAGTCAATCAAACATATAAAATTTATTCTCTCATGAGATTTAATCTCAATAGAATGGATGAACGTTGGTATAGCACCACCCATATACTTCTTATTGGATGAACCTAGCCTTAAATTCAGCAAATGGCCAAAACCAGCCCAGCTTAATTAAGCGGTATTTGAGTTGGTTAATGGGATTTTGGTTCCCATTGACCAAGATACCCATGTTCTTTTCTTAGACTTATGTGGTATCCACAAAAAAAATTATTTTCCCTAAGTGATACCCATTTCCCAAGTGAGTAAGTAATTTTTCCACTTAAGGGAAAATTTGCCAACACTTAGAGGGGACAAAATTGTCTCTTTCAATAATGACTTTTTATGGCTAAAAAAGTCATTGTCATATTTACATGAAAAACAAAAAAAAAAGCATGGGTAAATACAATTATCTGGGTAAATATTACTTACCTATTAAATGCATTTACCCATATAAGTAACTTCCCCAAAAGCAAACAAGGCCTTGGTGATTTGTCATTTGAAACTAAACTTTGAAGCTAATTATAAATGGCATAGATATTAATGCAAATTGGTATTAGTGTTCTGATGTATAGTTGGTTAGAGGAATGAGATAATTGAAAGTTGTCGAAGTAGAAGAAATCAGAGGGACTATGATGCACCACATGTCATTTGATTAGAGGTAGCCCGGAATGGGGAACTGAACCAAGGAGCTAACCACTTTGATAGACCATGGAGTACAAGGAACCTCCAAGGAAAATGGACCGGGCAAGGTTTAGCAGGAGGGGGATACTAAGAAGGTGCCACATCAGCTTACAAGCAAGTAGGTAGGCAAGCATTTATGAAGGGCATGGCAGCCCCGGGGAGAGGTCTTCAAGTAAGAGGAAAAGCAGAAGGGAAGTTGTCAGAGCATTCTCTGGGGAAGGTAAGATCCTAGGCAAGTAGGCATAATGAAGAAACTAGGATCTTACCTAAGCAAAAGCTGGAGCAGTCCTATAAAATGGGCCAGGATGAGAAGAAAAGGGGACGACAAGGCAGAAAGGGAAGACCATCCTAGCATCTCTCCCGATCCTGAAGAAAACCAAACCTTGGTCTATGAAGAGGAGGTTTGATGATAGGTCGTTACAGACAAACCCGGCCATTCGATCATAGAAGCTAGGTTCCAACCAGTCTCTGTAATTTTGACACGTGACTCCACACACTCGAACCCCGACAAAAGTATACTTGATTAAAAAAATTACTAAGGGCTTGTTTGTTTGCTCTGAAGTCTAACATATGAAAGTGCAATAATTACATTAAAAGGTATATTGGTATTGGTGAACTTTTCTTTCCTCTAAACTTTGAATGCAAAGAATGTTGTTATGAATCCTAAATTTTGAAAATTATCAAATAACCATTTTGACCCCATATATGAGAATTTTTGTTTGTCTTTTTGGGAGTGGGGGTATCACTAGAAAACAAAAAATTGTATGATTGCACTTTAAGAGATAAGAGACAAGAGGAAGTGAACAACCATTTTTCTCTTAAAGTTAAAAGAATCCTCTTAAGAGATAAAAGTTAAGGCTATGTTTGGTTTGAAGGAAAAAGTAGGGAAAAGAAGGGAAAAGTAGGGAAACCTATACAAGGTTTGTAAAAGTTTCCTTACCTTTCCTTTCATTTCCCTGCTTTTTCCTTCAAACCAAACACAACCTAAGAGGAAGCAAACAGGCCCTAAATATCACTTTGAATGTGCTTTTTCATTATTGGAAAAATGAGTGGAGAGAAATGAATGGTCCCTTATACACTGAAGGATCTCAGATTGCAACCCTCAAGATACTAATACTTGTATATTATCATTCATGGTAGATGTTCTTAGTATGTCGCTGCAATGCCAATTTCTTGTGGCTAGGTTTTTTGTGCATAGCAGATATGGAGCCGTGAAGAAGATCTCCATTATCCAAAATGTGTGCCGTTTCTGAGTAATTTTTGGTTGAACTAAAAGAGCAAAGAGTTAGGTGATAAGAAAAAGTACACGACAAGGGAAATAATGGGATGAAAGCAACAATTGGATCATGGATGAAAATGAAATGAAACAGAGGCATGGTCGTATCGTAATGGAGAAGTCGCCCATGGCCATGAGATGGTTCTAATTCCACTCCACTGATGTACCAGTACCACCACATTCAGTTTTAGGGGTGCTCACGGCTCGGTTAACTGGTTTTTGGAAACCGATAATCGAAATCGAACCGAAGCCAATTGATTAATCGTTGGTTCGGTTCATCGATTTTTCAGTTTTTTAATTTTTATAATATATATTATAAAAATATTTATAAATATATAATAAAATATTATAAATATATATAATATTATATTTTAAATAATAATATATCCTATATTATAAATATATATATATATATTTATATATAATGCATATTTATTAATTTATAATATATAAAAATATAAAATATATAATATACATAAATATATAGAAATATATGTACATCGGTTGGTTTGGTTAACCACCAATTTTCTATATTGGTTAACCGAAACCAAACCAGTACCTTTGGTTTTTTTAAAAACATCGAACCGATCGGTTCGGTTAACCAATTTTTTTGTTCAGTTTCGATCGAACCACTTGCACATTTTTGGTTTTTTCAAGAGAGGAAAAAAAAAGTTAGGTCAATTAACTTTTCCATAATAAAAAGGGAGTTTTGGTGTAATTTACCCGATAAAAATAATCTATCTTTAGAAAAATATTAGAAATGTAATTCATCATCTAAATAGAAAAATAATGTCTTAATTTCAATTTATCTCTCTCTATTGGACAGTCTAGATTGTTGATATGTGGCCAAAGCAGGGTGTATTGTCCAACGAAGAACAAAAACAAGGTTCGCGATTTAAGAAATCATCAGCTCTCATGCTATCAATCGTTGGATCAGAATTCTATAAATACAATATAAGATTAAAAACTTAGGCTATGTTTGGTTTGAAGAAAAAATTAGGGAAACCTTTACAAACCTTGTATAGGTTTTCTTGCCTTTCCCTTCCTTTCCCTACTTTTTCCTTCAAACCAAACACAGCTTAATAAATTAAAAAAAAAAAAAAGCAGACAACTTCATTTTCCCTTGGGCTATGTTTTGTTTGAGAGAAAAATAGAAAATTATAAATTTTGTAAAATTTCTTACGCAGCATTTGGTAAGAGTGCAAAGATATTGTTTAGGGAAATGCAAATTTGGCTTTGTACGGATAAATTTTGTATTTTTATCAAATGTATTTAGTTGTGATAGCTATATAAATTACAAGGTTGAAATATACCTTTTTTCACATATTGACCAAATTTGGAGTGCCAATGCACATCTATACTACCTATAAAAGAGAAAATGCTCCTTCTTTTTGGAATTTTCATTGGATTTTTTCTATCCCCCTTGTCTAAACATACAATGGGCATAAAGAGGGTGTATATGTCATTTACTCTCATTTTAGAAACTACCCACTTATAACTGTCCAGAAACTGCCCCCTTATAATTGTTGAGAAACTGTCCATGAATTATAAATAGTTTAATTTGTCTTAGAAATACTGCCACGTGTAAATGCACGTACATATTTACTAGTATGCCAAGAAAACAAATTTACTATTCTTTTTTATACAAAAAATGCATTCTTATTAAATACTTGTAAAACTGAAGTCAATAATAAATTTATTTTGGTTCAATGTTTTCACTGTAACCAAATATAATCTTTATTTTCAGTGTAAATGCAAACTAGCATAAAATTCCATTATTGATTTGCATTTCACGTTTCAGTGTATATTCAGATCAGTGTAAAACTCCATACCTAGTACATATTTTCATGAATTTGTTTTAAGTGTAAGGTTTTTGTCGTAAACCTTTCCCTTTCCATCAGTTGACTTTTCCATGAACACATAAGTGTAAGGTTTTCATCATAAACCTTTCCCTTTCCATCGGTTGACTTTTCTATCAATACATCCAAGGATTAAGGTATCGATACGATACTCCCGATACAAAGCATCGTATTCGTATCCAAGATCATGGATATAGGATTCGTTATGACTAGATACATATCCTATGAATCATGCATATCAGTACAATACGCCTCTATATCGGGCCGTATCGCACCGCATCAGTGGATACAGTCTGATACAACCGATATGGAGGTGTATCCGTGCCTAGTTTGACAAAATTGTAAATTGAATACTTTTGGATTGTTTTTCATCTTTAATACAAGTTAAAAAATAGTATTATGAAAACTGAAATAAATAATTCAAGATTTAATTTTTCCAAAAAAATTTATTAAAAACTAAAAATTATAAAAATAATATATTTCATCTACCTTAGATGATTTATATATTTGATTTTACACATAATTATATGTTCAAAATGAAAACATAGTTATTATTTTAAAAAATAGAGTTATTATACAAAAATACTAAATAAATAAATTTTCCCAACAAAATTAATGGAAAACAAAAAATTATAATTATAAAAACTGAAACGAATAATTTAAGATTTAATTTTCCCAAAAAATTAATAAAAACTGAAAATTAAATATAATTTATTTTATCTACCTTAAATGATTTATTTTTTTATTTTACAATTATGTGTAAAATAAAAACATTATATGTTAAAAATGAAAACATATTTATTATTTAAAAAAATAGTTGTTATTTAAATAAAATACTAAATTAATAATTATTTCCAAAAATTAATAAAAATTGAAAATTATAATTATAAAATTGAATGAGTGATAATTATTGTACAATGTTTGAATGTTCTAGAGTCCTAGCATTGTTTATTGTAATATTTCTCTTGGTATAACTTATTGAAGTATGCATTTTTCATGTGTTTATATCTTATTCATAGATAATTCAACTTTTAGTTTAGTATGATTAATGTATTTATGTGATTTGTATGCATTTTACTAGCGTATCCAAGCATTTTTGTATTTTTCGTTCGTATTCGTATGTATGTATTTCCAAAGCGTATCCATATATACTTATCCAATATGATACCCGAAAACGATACATTGAATACATCTATTTTATCGATGTAAAAGGTTTCAACGGTCCACTAAAATTTTAAACCCATTGATTGTTAACAATTTTCTTACAACATCTGCTTTTTCTTATTTTCTATCAATCCAAAAATAGCCTCATGTTACTCAACTTCAATAAAATATGGAGGGATCCATTCGATAGATGTTCCCAGCCCGGGTATAAGTGGGCAGTGTGGGAAAATTGCTAAAATTATGAGGGGCATAAATGGCATGGTGATGCTTCCACAAACCCTTTCTTGTGTCACACTCTAATTCGGTTTTTCTTTTGTTTTGTTTTAATTTATCGTTTCTTCCCTTCCCTCCCTTTTCCGAAAAAAGAAGAAAAAAATCTCAATCTTCAAATGAATGCGCCTTTTCCTGCTTCTCTAGATACCGATGAACGTTCTCCAGCGAATTCTATTTCTCTGCAGTATTTCCAATCTCAAAACTTACTTCCTTCATTGCAACATCCCTCAACTTTACTATTATTTCTATTTTCTCTCTGCTTTTTTTTCTGGTTATTATTTTTAATTTTATTTCCATGAATTCGTATTTTCATGACTGATTTTTCAAAATTCAAGGTTATCTTATAAACTATAAAAAAATGGTAAATTGGAAAGACAAACTTGAAGTACTGTGATCGCACTTTTTTTACTGAGTTTTTTTTTTTTTAATTCATGAGCTCTTAGTTTTTGTTCAAACTGTTTGCTTTGACAAGTATTGTTCTTATATTATTTTAAGTGCTTTCTAATATCACAATAATTGGCAATTTCTATGAGCTTGTTATCACTTGTTGGCTTTTGATTAGTTATTTGGTCCATGTTATGACAGCTAATCTGTTCTTCCTTCTTTTAACCATGCAGGTAATAGTCAGCGTAGAAGAGCATTAATGCTTGAAATTGAAAGTGATGAAGATGATACTCTGAGCTCTTCGTCGACGGCTACTTATGAATCTCAGGCACGGCAGTGTGATAAACTGAGTGCTAGGGACACAGGTCTGGAACAATGTCTCGATAGTTTATCTGAAAAGAGGTATATGTTATACTACTTCAAATGTTTCTACTGGTTAGCTTCCTGCGCACTGAATTCTATGTTACTACTTTATACCTCTGGATGAAATCGGTGTCTTTTAGCTAAAATTGGATCTCCTTTCTTTTTTTTTTGTATATAAAGGCGATCTACAAGAGAATTGGCTTTGTTGTCTATTATTGATGCTTTTACCAATAAGTTGCAGCATCAATTCGTTGAAAAGAAGTAAGTGCTCTTTTATTTATTTTGTTTCAATTCTTGTAGGCTGGTGATCATTGTTAATATCCCATTAAGAAAATTTCCACGTCAAGATGCTCTCCTTATGTGAGACTCATCTATTTGGATTTGTTAATGACTAAAAGGAAAAACATTGATCAAAATGAACCTTTTGCTTTGGTATTTCACATTTGCAGATTTTAATCTATCCATTCATCTGTATTTGACTTGATCTGTGACATACAGAGATACATGCAAGTAATCTTCTTGGGCCCAAATGGCCCCACAACTTCCTCTTACCATCCTCTTGGGCCATATTTGAGCTGAAAGACCTTTGCCACATGTACCCAGAATAACTCCCTCATTTTGGGGGAAGCTTAACATTAAATATTGAAATTTTCAAAATTCAATATTGCTTGTAGAAAATTGAGTGTTGATAGATGACGAATCCAAGGGTCCTGTGCTTGGTTCTGAATTCAGATTCACCACATCATGCCTCCACATGGCAGAAATTTAACAGATTGCATAAGGAATCTCCCTACTTGAAACTAGTGCACTTCCTATTTGATCTTCTAATTTTGGATATGTGCATCCATGTCCAAATTAATTCTGTCCAAAATCACATAGCCTTTTTTATGTGTTTGTGCTTCTGTGATGGTTTATTGCAGCTGTATTACTTTACTACAGCAGTGTCTCAGTTCAATCAAAAAGGGATCTAGCAAAGAGATATCCTTAGCTTGCCGTGTCATTGGTTAGTCCTTTACTGTCCTATGTAGCGCAGCTGTTTCTTCATCATTTTCGGTTAAAACATTGCTTCATCTTTCAATTGGTAGGTTTGCTGACCATAACTGTTGGTAGCAGGGATAATGCGGCACATGAAATCTTGGAATATTCA
This sequence comes from Nelumbo nucifera, assembly GCF_000365185.1. The sequence continues at coordinate 54,123 of NW_010729437.1, read as the reverse complement.
ATTCCCTCTCTTTCTCAAGCTCTTAGATCTGGGGCTGATTCATTGAAGATATCATCTGTATGTAAGATTTGAAAGTTCCCAGCAGTGTTGCATGGACTCTACTAAATGGCTAAAGTGTCCATGAAGGAAATGTGTTGGATTCTGACACTCAATGAATTTCTGAAGGGCACTCTATGTTACATTTTCCTTCTTATCTTTGTTCATTCCTCACGAATGAACAGCTAATGTAAATGAAGAATGTCATTTTCCCTGTAGAATGTTAATCAAGTAAATACCTTTTTCTATAGTACAATGTTAAATTCAAAAGATAATGGACTATTTTATAGTATATACTTTTCTGCATATGTGTCCAGTGTTCACGAATCTATGCTTTTTCTTGCTAATTCAGACTTCTGGACACATTTTGGATTTTGATTCCTATTTCTTTTGCCATGCAACACTGGTCACCAGATTTTGAATTCCACAAATTTTGGGGTGCATTAAAAATATGATGCTGATCTGTTCTTTCTGGATGTTGTGAATATATTGTTTATTTATCCAAAATCTGGTCCTAATGTACGTATATTTGCTGTATAACTTTATAATTGAAATCTGTAATGTACTTGTCTGATATTATGGTAATCTTGGTACCATGAATTAACTGATCAATGGTACTGGTGTTTTAGATTTTTGTCATTTTATATGCAATAGGAAATTGATCTTGTTTTATTTTCAATGGAAAGCTGATTTTGTTTTGTTCTTACTTCTCAGGTGAACTCATGCAAACCTACAACAGTCGTATTAACAGCTGCACTATCTGCTTGGTCTTTTCTTCTTACAGCCATTAGTCGATGGAGAATTAATTCAAAAAATTGGAAAGAGTGAGTCTTGTTTAAGCTTCAGCGACCCTTCTTTTTTGATGAGAATGACAAGGAATAATTCATATGGTTTTTGAAAACTGCTGCAGTTCAATTTCTCATTTTTCAAGTCTACTTGACAAAGATGATCGATTAATTCGCGTTGCATTTGGTGAAACAAAGCTCTTATTTTTGAGATTGGACACCTAGAGAAGTTTGTTGGTGAAGCTAAGGGTTCTAGTGACAGTTCAATTTATGAAGGGAGTAATTCTCAGAATGGATGTTCACATATACAAGGATTGAAGGGAAAAATTTTAAATCAAGTGAGAAACCATTTTGTGGAGGCAGGTGGTAAAGGTTCAACTAAGAAATATTGGCGTGAGCTGTAAAACTAGGGGATATCCCTTGAATTCAGGGATAAATCTCATCCTAACTTGTATATAACTAGGAGAGGTAGAACCAGAATCTATGTATAATTAGGAGATGTTTGTATTATGAATATATATATTTCTCAACCCCTGCAAAGGACGAAATAAGAAGAACAGAGGAAGAGTTTCTCATTCAGTTTCTCATTCTACTTGAGTTATCATGGTATCAGAGCCTACCGATCCATGATAAACTTGACGATACGATCGCTACGAAATCTTGGTCGCCAACAGAGGCTCCATCCGCTGCTATTACCGCTGCGAAATCTTGGTCATTGGAGGTGACCGCTGCTATCCCCGCTGCAGGTTCTGACCGCTGCGAAATCTTGGTCGCTGGGAGGCGACCGCTGCAAATCTTGGTCGCCGGGAGGCGACCGCTGCTATCTCCACTACAGGTCGTGATCGTTGCGAAAACTCGGTCGCCGGGAGGTGACCACTGCTATCACCGCCGCAGGTTCTGATCGCTGCGAAAACTTGGTCGCCGGGAGGGGACC
>NW_010729437.1:10344-49709 GCF_000365185.1 Nelumbo nucifera | reverse complement strand
TGGTACTAGGCGAGGGGGGCTCTACTACATGGATGATCTTAGCACGGGTCAAGCGCATCATACACATCATCAARGKAACRCCAAGGAACAACAGATTTGGATTTGGCATCGCCGGTTAGGACATCCATCATTCAGTTATATGAGACATTTATTTCCGGAGTTATTTTCAGATATACAGCCACATGTTTTTCAATGTAACACTTGCATCCAAGCTAAGAGTCATAGAACAATCTATCCCTTAAGTATGAATAAAAGTTAAGTTCCATTTGCTTTGATTCACTCGGACGTGTGGGGGCCATCCCCGGTGATTACAGTCTCTGGATTCCAATGGTTTGTAATCTTTGTTGATGATTGCACTCRCATGACATGGTTATATTTGCTGAAACATAAAGATGAAGTGCTGACTGTCTTTCAATCCTTCCATATAATGGTGAAGACTCAGTTCAAATCACAGATTCAGGTACTCCGGTCTAATAACGGCGGGGAATACATGAATCAATGGTTCCAAAATTATTTTTGGGTCCATGGATTACTTCATGAGACTTCATGCCCCTAAACTCCACAGCAGAATGGCATTGCAGAAAGAAAGAACCGGCACATACTCGAAACTGCCCACGCCTTGTTACTTGGAGCACATGTACCTAACCGACATTGGGCTGATGCTGATGCTGTTGCTACCGCCGTGCACCTCCTTAACTGAATGCCCTCACGGGTCTTACAGTTTAAAACACCATTACAAGCTCTTTCATCTCATGTCTCATTGCCCTCTGTTTTGATGATTTCACCTCGAGTTTTTGGCTGTGTGGCGTTCGTGCATCTACATCCAAATCAACGTACAAAATTGGATCCACAGGCAGCTTGATGTATATTCTTGGGGTATGCGCTACACCAGAAAGGGTACCGATGTTATGACTCAGTCACCCACCGTACCTATGTTACCATGGATGTCACCTTTCTGGAATCTGAAACCTTCTACTCTCGATCTACAACCAATTCTTCTCTTCAGGGGGAGAGTCAGAGTGAAGAACAGAACTGGTTTTTACCTAACTGGCCGAATACGAGTGCTTCAACAGAAATGGTGATCCATGAAGCAACCAGTAAGGCACCTACAGAGACTACACCAGAAGTATCTACAAAAACCTCAACGTCGGCATCGCCTCTACCAGCAGAAGAAGTAGAGACCCCAACCTCGCCAGTACCGGAAAGCCCACCTCCTGAGGATATCCCAGAAGCACGTGAAAGCATCCCTGAGGTAACCTCCCCTACCACTCCTTCAAGYTCTAAYGATACTTTGGYTGGCTACACCTTACCTTTCAGGCATAATCGTGGCAAACCGCCAAACAGATATTCTCCAGATGTTGAGGATAGGAGGACAAAGTATCCAATTGCCAACTATGTATCAACAAAGAGACTCACCAAACCTCTAAAATCATTTGTGCAAGAATTTTCCTCTAATCATATTCCCACCAGTGTCCAAGAAGCTTTAACAAACCCAAAATGGACTCAGGCCATACAAGAAGAGATGGAGGCACTACTGAAGAACAAGACATGGACTCTAGTCACCYTACCTGAAGGGAAAAGACCAGTAGGGTGTAAATGGGTATTTTCCGTCAAATACAATGCAAACAGGGCAGTCGAGAGATACAAAGCAAGGCTGGTCGCAAAAGGATATACCCAAACACAGGGCGTAGATTATCAACAGACTTTCTCCCCAATAGCCAAGCTGAATACGGTCAGAGTCTTATTATCTCTTGCCGCAAATCTTGATTGGCCACTACACCAGTTCGATGTGAAGAACGCCTTCCTCCATGGTGACATGATTATCACAGGGAATGATTCGGGAGAAATAGCAACACTGCAGAAGCAATTGGCATCCAAGTTCGAGATGAAGAACTTAGGTGGGCTAAAGTACTTTCTAGGGATTGAAGTTGCTAGATCAAAGGAAAGCATATTTCTGTCCCAACGGAAGTACACCTTGGACTTACTCTCCGAAGTAGGACAGTCGGAGTGCAAACCGGCAGACACACCTATCGTTCAGAACCATTAACTTGGAGAATACCTAGACCAAGTACCTACCAATAAGGAGAGATACCAAAGGCTGGTGGGTAAACTCATTTACCTTTCCCATAATCACCCAGACATCGCCTACGTCGTCAACGTAGTGAGTCAGTTCATGCACTGCCCAAGCAAAGATCACATGAATGYTGTAATGCGGATTCTTCGATACTTGAAGTCCTCACCCGGAAAAGGACTCATGTTCTCAAAAAATGATCATCTGAAGATAGAAGGGCACACAGATGCAGACTGAGCCGGAAATGTCTCAGATAGAAAATCCATCTCGGGGTACTTTACATTCGTCGGAGGAAATCTGGTCACATGGAGGAGTAAGAAACAGAAGGTCGTGGCCCTATCAAGTGCTGAAGCTGAGTTTCGAGGAATGGCTAAAGGGCTGTGCGAGCTACTCTAGCTGAGAAGATTGATGACTGAAATTGGTTTTCCCCCAACCTCTGCAATGGACCTATTCTGCGACAACAAGGCTGCCATTGACATCTCTCAGAATCCCGTCCAACATGATCGAACAAAGCATGTGGAGGTGGACCGACATTTCATCAAACAAAATATCAAAGACAAAACCATTTGATTTCCCTTTGTCAAATCTGAAGACCAGCTGGTAGATATACTTACAAAGGTTGTATCTAGTAAAAACTTCTACAGCTCATCCAAGATCTGTACGCACCAACGTGAGGGGGAGTATTGACGTGAGCTGTAAAACTAGGGGATATCCCTTGAATTCATGGATAAATCTCATCCTAAGTTGTATGTAACAAGGAGAGGTAGAACCAGAATCTATGTATAATTAGGAGATGTTTGTATTATGAGTATATATATTTCTCAACCCCTGCAAAGGACGAAATAAGAAGAACAGAGCAAGAGTTTCTCATTCAATTTCTCATTCTACTCGAGTTATCAAGAAAGATCTTAATAGCCAGAGGAACTTGTTTAGGGATGTCGTTGAATTCTTTGAGGTATGCTTTATCACTGAAACAAATACCTATGATCATGTGTGTTATCCTGTACCGTGATTTAGAATGTCCCGGTCATAAGTACCTACTTACAGGCTGGGTCAGTGGTAATGGCTTGTTGGTTTCTCAGGATGGATATTGTCTTGAAACCTCAGTTAAGATTAGTGAAATTTTCTAAACACTTCAACATGGTCTCAGTTGATTCAGGTATTTGTTTTTTCAATTTTTTCTTGTGACATTTATTTTCCTTGTCTTGCTAAGTTTTGATGTAGGCGCAAATGGTCTCATCCTATCGTGGGCCTACACGTGTTAGGTGGTGCAGTTCAGAGTGGACCCAATCAGGGTGTGCGTGGAACAGAGCTCGGTGGGCTTTGCAAAGCTAGTTGCAAAAACTATGGTTTCAAGAGAGAGAAAGAAAGAAGAAGAGGAAGAAGAAAGGAAAGTGTCGAGAGGTGTGTGAAGTTCATTGTTCACACCCTCAAAAGTTTACTTTATAATTGAAAATTAATAATTACAAGAAGGCCCCTATCTGGGTGCCCAAATACAGAGAGAGTATAAGAAAGGAGAAAATGACCAAAAACACCCATGTCTAATCATTCTCAACACTCCCCCTCAAGCTGAGCATATATGTCAATCATACCCAGCTTGGCAAGGTTCTTAGTAAACTTTGGATGGTGAACACCTTTAGTGAGGCAATCAGCTAGTTAGTCTTCTAACCTTACAAAAGGAAGGCAAATCTCTCCGCTAGCAATTCTTTCTCTAATAAAGTGTTTATTCACCTCAATATGCTTTATACGACCATGTTGGACAAGATTGTGAGCAATATTTATGGCTGCTTGATTGTCACAATATAGTCTCATTAGAACATCTACTTGGATGCCCATCTCAGTCAATAAGGTCTTAAGCCAGAGTAGTTTAGACACTTCATGAGCCATTGCCCTATACTTTGCCTCAGCACTAGAACGAGCAACCGTAGATTGTTTCATACTTCTCCAGGAAACCACATTGCCTCCAACTAAGGCACAATATCTGGATGTAGTTCTTCTATCATCGATGGACCCTACCAATCCGCATATGTGCAACCCTCAATCTTTAGATGGCCGTAGTTGGAATGCAACATCCCTTTGCCAAGGCATCCTTTCAAGTAGGCTAAAATTTTGTTAACTACCTGCATATGAGATGTCCTGTGTTCATGCATATATTGGCTAACCACTCCAACAACATAGGAAATGTCAGGTCTAGTCAAACAAAGATACAGAAGGTGTCCCACCAATCTTTGATATACCCCTCTATCTGGAAGAACTTTTCCTTCAATAGAATTCAACTTGTGGTTGGGATCAATTGGAGTTTCTACAGGCTTACACCCTAATTTTCCAATCTCATGAAGCAAATCAAGTACATATTTCCTTTGTGATAGAAAAATCCCCTTCTTGGATCTTGCAACTTCAATGACAAGAAAGTATTGGAAATCATCAAGGTCCTTAATCTCAAATTCAGAAGCAATGAATGACTTTAACTGAGAGATACTTGTGATATCATCACCTGTCACAACAATGTCATCAACATATACTATCAACATTGTTACTCTACCATCAACTCTTCTAATAAATAAGGTGTGGTTAGCCTAAGATTGAGAAAAACCAATCTTTAAGATGGCATTCCTGATCTTGTCAAATCATGCTCTTGAAGACTGTTTTAATCCATACAAAGACTTCTTCAAGCGGTACACTTTTCCATCACTGTTAGGGAAACTTACCCTAGGTGGTAAGTCCATATACACTTCCTCTTGTAAGTCCCCATTAAGGAAGGCGTTATTTACATCCATTTGATATAAAGGCTACGAGTAAAGGGCGGCAAGAGACATGATTACACGAATACAGTTCATTTTAGCAACTAGAGCAAAAGTTTCCAAATAATCAATACCATAAGTCTGAGTGTATCCTTTGGCTACAAGCTGAGCTTTGTATCTTTCAATTAAGCCATCTGCCTTGTGCTTAATAGTATAAACCCACTTACACCCAATAGGAATCTTATCTTTAGGGCAAGGAATAACCTCCCAAGTCTGGTTCTTTATTAGGGCCTCCATTTCTTGGTTCATAGTTTCCTTCCAATTGGGGCACTACATTGCCTCTGCAACACTATGAGGGATGGAAACAAAAGAAATAGTAGAAATATAAGCACAATAGGAAGGGGATAGTTCATCTTAAGACACATAGTTAGTGATAGGGTACTTACTACATGTCCACTTCCCTTTTTGAATGGCAATAGGAAGGTCGAGGTCAAAATCAATAATAGGATTGTCAAGAGGTTCAAGATTACCTGAGTCTGGGGAATCATATTGTAATGGGCATTCTGCTTCAGGAGCCACCCTCTTACTGCACCTGATGAAAAATTGCTACCAGGACCGAGGTTTATATACAGGAGGAGGAGGAGAAGGAAAAGAAATAGGAAGAGAGGGAGGAACAGGAAGGAAAAAGGGAGTTCGATCTTCACTTGCATTCTCCCCCTGAAGAGGACATGATGACTAGAAAAATGAAGAGGATTCCAAAAAGGTAACATCCTTAGAGACATATCTCTTTCCAAAGAGAGCATCAAAGCATCTATAGCCTTTCTGGACTGGAGAGTAACCAAGGAATACACACTTAACGGATTTAGGGTCAAACTTGCGTTGGGAATGACTCATACCATGTACAAAACAAACACATCCAAAGACCTTAAGGGGTAGATTAAAAGGAAGTTCATCAGGGAAGAGTAGTTGATGAGGAGAATGAAGGTTAAGGACCCTTAATGGGAGTCTATTAATGAGATATACAACTATCTCAATAGCATCACCCCAGAAACGAGTTGGAACAATAAGCCTCGAGCAACTTCAACCACATGCCTATTTTTTCTTTCAACCACCCCATTTTGTTGTGGAGTATGACTACATGAACTTTGGTGAATAGTGCCCCTGTCTTCAAGAAATCTATGCAAGTGATGTTCAAAGTATTCCTTGGCATTAGCAGATCTTATTATCTTTACTCTTTTCTCAAATTGTGTCTCAATCATATTCATGAAGTTTTGAACAATCATAGGAATTTCATCTCTATTTTTCTTAAGTAAAGCCACGTATACCAACTGTAGTCATCAACAAAGAGAATGAAATATTTGTACCCCCCATATAGGGGACAGCATATGGGCCCTAAACATCAGTATGGATCAAATGGAAAGCAAAATTACTTTTTTTACTGCTTGTAAAATGTGTTTCTACATTGTTTGGATAAATGACAAGCTTCACATTCAAGATTCGATTTGGACACAGAATCAAACAAGTTTGGAAACAAAAACTTGATAGAATTAACAGACATATGACCAAGGCAACAATGCCATAATTTCAAAAGACTCATTTTCTCATTGGAACAAGACTCAATCTGGTTTGACAATCCATGCTCTGAATGTCCATCCAGGAGGTTGACTCCATCCACTTCATGCTCACTTCCAATCGTCTTCCCCATGCTCCAATCCTAAAAACACAATGGGTGGGAAAAAAAGGTCATTGAGCAATTGTGGGATTTTGTTAGAGAACTAATAGACAATAAATTTTTTTGTAGTTGGGGCACATATAAAACAGAGTCAAGAGAAAGGTTATTAGTGATTCTAACTTCACTTTAACCGGAGATTGGGGTCTGAGATCCATCTACAACAGTAATCTTGCCATTTCCTACAGTTAACTTATATGAGGTAAAATGTGAGTTATATGGGCACTGACCCTAGAGTCTACAATCCATGGACTAAAGGAGGTGGAACAAGCAAGTGTAGTACCTGTCTTGGCATTTGAACTAGATAGATTACTAAGTCCATAACCAAATGATGAGGACGCACCACCCTTCTCTAGCTGCAACAATATATTCCTGCATCATTACCAACTGTAGCCAAGTGAGCATTGCCCTTCTTCCCGATTTTGTACTTCTCCGGTTTTAGATGAGGATTGAGCTTCCAATACCTTTCTTTAGTGTGTCTTGGCATCTTGCAGTACTTTCAAATAACATCCTCGACCTTCTCTACAATGGGATGTTTGCTAGTATTTTGCTTGGGTCGAGATGACATAAAGGAAGAATGATCGCTCACAGAGGATTGCATCATGGCGGTTCTTCGGCTTTCTTCCCCTTGTACAAGAGAGTAAGCAATAGCAAGAGAAACAATGCCTACACTAAGAATGTGTCATCTGGAGAAATCAAACGTTGGGTTCAAGCCATCCAAAAAACCAAAGACTCTATTCTCCTCTATGTACTTCCGATACTGCTCACCATCTTCAGGGTCCTTCCAAACTAGAGCTTTCAAGTGATCCATTTCTTTCCAGATAGACTGTAGAGAAGAGAAATACATGCAACAAATCTCTCCCCTTGACACATACTGCAAGCTTCCCTCCAAAGTTGATACACTCTAGCAGTATTGCTAACTTGGGAATAAGTAGCAACTACCCTATCCCAGATATCCTTGGTAGATGGAAGAAACATGTAATTTCGAGCAATATGAGGTTGCATTGAGCAAATCAGACATGAAATAACAAGGGAGTGGTCTTGTTCCCACCTTGCGAATTCCAGGTCTTCAGGACTCAGCTTCACTTCCCTTCCTGTGATGAATCCCAATTTACCCCTCCCAATAATGGTAAGTTTGGTAGACTAAGACCACTCTAAAAAATTAGTTCCACCCAGCTTAATAGAAGTTATCATATCATTGGAAATATCTATAGTTCACGGGAGCAGACCGGGAACCATCTGAAAATCCATAGATGAATCCATATTCTAACAAGACACCTTTTCACCAATGAAAAAGGACCCCCAACACTTTAACCGAGGTTCCAGACCAAAAATCATGTTACCCCACAGTTAAGAACCAAAGGAAGACCCAAATAACTAGGTTGGCGGCAAAATAGAGGGAGAAAAAAATCTCCCAAAAATCACACAGCTCTTACAAAATTATGAGACCACTTCTCGTCAATCCCAAATTGAAAAACAACCTGAATGGTCTAGGTTTTACAGCAAAAAAAAAATCATCAAACTTGTTGTACATGGCTCGACATCAAATCTGGAATTTCCGCGATTTTTTCCTTGAAAAATCCACCAAAAATCATAGAAGTTTCATGTAACGACAAGAGTCATACCAAAATTTTTCTAAAACCAGGGTGAATCAAACTGTGTTGGTTTCATAGACTGCCACTGACACCTATACGAACTGCTGATGTCATCCGACGGTGGTCTAACGTCAGCAGTTCACCTTTGGGTAGGAGATCAACAAAAAACTAACTCCCAGATGCTTCTACCCGCTCTGATACCAAGTTACAAAAACACTAGGGTTTTAAGAGAGAGAAAGAAAGAAGAGAAGAAAAGAAGAAGAAGAAGAAGAGGAAGAAGAAAGGAAAATGTCGAGTGGTGTGTGAAGTTCACTGTTCACACCCTCAAAAGTTCACTTTATAATTGAAAATTAATAATTACAAGAAGGCCCCTATCTGGGTGCCCAAATACAGAGAGTATAAGAAAGGAGAACGTGACCAAAAACACCCCTGTCTAACCACTCTCAATAGAGTGTGGAGTCACCTAGTGGCCTCGGATGGCCGCGCTCCCAGCGTATGGACCACACCCAAGTCGTCCGAGCTCACCTACCTCCAGGCGGTCTTAAGTGTAAATAGGAGGTGAACCCCCCCCCCCACTGAGTCTACGATGACTGGGACGCGACCAACAAATCATCGACCTCCAAGCATAGCCCGTTGCCATCAAGGATGAGCTCCACCAAGTCAGAGAGAGCCAACCAAAGGCCTCGACCAGCCACATCCATCTGTCAGGGAGGATCGATCCCTTCACCTCGGACATCATCTCCGAGCTTCTCCCCCCACACTTCAAGGCACCGGTGTTGGAGATGTACGATGCAACCACCGACCCGGACGACCACCTGGAGAGTTTCAAGGCGCTCATGCTCCTTTATGGATACTATGATGCCCTGACGTGTCGGACTTTCCAAGCAACCTTCAAAGGGGCAGTCCGTCGATGGTTTTCCGGGCTCTCTCCTCGCTCTGTCGGTTTATGGGAGCAATTCGCCAGCCTCTTCCTCTTCAAGAACCCCCTATTTGGTAATGTTGTCCATTCATTCATCCTAATTAAATATCTTCTTAAAAGCAATTAAAACTATAGAATCATTATTTTTTGTGTGAAAACTCAAAATTTAAGACCCTAACATGGACTTGTTTGGACTTGCCTCGAGGGGCATGGCACAAAGGTGGCTCATAGAATTAGGAATGTAATATGTTACATTAGCTACTTGATTTAGTTGAGAAAAAAGAGATTGTGGGTTTTATATGCTTGAAAATGTTTTATATGTTTGATTTCATTTTTAAATTCTCATTTGAATATGCTTTACATATTATGTTTATGTATTTTAATTTTAGATAATAGGTTTTTTAAAACATTTATTTTAAAATTTATGTTTATATTTTTATTAATATTATGTTTTATAATTTTTTGATTTTTTGGTTGTTTTTTGAATTTTTTGACATTTTTTTTATTTTTTAGTTTTTTTTTAAATTGTGCGCCTTGCCTCGAAAGGCGCATGCCCCGCCTTGTACCGTGTGCCTCATGCGCAAAATGACCCTTGCGCCTTTCGCTTTTAAAACCCTGCCTCGGCCAAAAAGTCTAACCCCTGATCCCGGACAACGAGGGGGTCTGCGTTCATCATACCAAGACGATCCCCCTGAGGGATCATCCCCCTGATCAAAGCTCTACCAACCCCCTCGGTGTCGATAGAGTCCCCCTCACAGACATTCCACCTAGGGCGGAACATTCATGTGAGGAGTTCCCCCTCCTCGACTAGCTCTGACGAAGACGGAGGGGCAAATGAAGGCCCGGTTGCAAGCCCCTTTGCTGAAGGCCCCCTCGAAGCAACAGGGACCTCCTTCCTTCGCTCACCGCCCTCGGTCGGGCGGTCTTTGTGTTCTAACTTCTTCGCCAGAGGAGCATGAGGTGCCTCGGGTGGTCCCTTCTTGCCAGTCTCCTTCGGCCGATCCCCTTCCGTTGCTCTCTTACCTCGGTCACCCCCTCCACTAGTGGGGGCTTGAGGCTGAGACGTCCTCTCGGCAGGCCCGGGCCCCCTCTCAACACGCATGGGTGTCCCTTCGGCAGGCTTCCTCGACGTCTGCCCTCCCAACGTCCCCTCGGCTAGGGCCTTCTTCGCCAAAGCGCTCTCCAATAGCATTCTCTTTGTGTCCAGCGGCATCTCTGCAAAAAAGAGCAAGGAATCAGTACCTCCAAGTAAAGCAAAAGCCGACGTGTTAAACAGCCGACAACAGGACTTCTCCTACCGAGGTGAGCAGAGCTGAGACCTGCAAAAACCAAGGGAAGCTCCACCTCCACTACTAGCTTGGCCCGGAGCATCCCTAACACGAGTAGGTGGGATACCGCAGCGGTTTCATCATCCTGAAGTAAAGGCTTGGACTTCTCGGCGGACAGGTGCATCTCCCCCCAGCCTTACTTAAATGACCAACCCTCGGGACAAGAAACAAAGAAAAACTTGCTCTTCTAGTTGTGGACGGACGAAGGGTTGTCTATGGGTAAGCCTCTCTGAGGATGGAAGTAATATACACCGCCCTCAGTAGAATGTGCCCTCGGCATGAACATGGCTCGAAACACCTTCGGCATCAAGTCCACGTCCCGAAGTCGAGCCACCACCAACATGGTGATAATGGTCCTAAGGGCATTGGGGGCTAGTTGGCTAAGTGTAACCCCATACCACTTCAGCAGCTTGGAGATCAAAGGATAAAGGGGAAATCTGAGGCCGAACTCCAAAAATTGCTGGTAGACACAGATCTCCCCTCCTCCGGCGTCCACAGCCGATCACCAGTGTCGGGGACCCCAAGTCTATAGGACCAAGGGATGTAGTACCTTCTATCCAGGGACCTCACCTGGTCATAATCCAGAACACAATCGTGCTCCGAACGTGGTAGATGCCCAATGTTCACCCCTCGGGCAGCATACTCAACCACCATCCTCGGGTTGGGCTTGGGAACCTCTTCCCCCACTACCACCAGGGGGACCCCTTGGCCTCCCTAGGCATCACAAACACGGCGCTCTCACAGGGAGAGTCCTCGCCCCGTTGACTGCACTCGGTACCTCCGAGGGCAATCCTCTCCCTCAGCACCTCGACCTCTCGCCGCAGGGTTGGGGTCTCGGCTACTGAAGAGCCTCGGTCCGAGTTGGCAGGTGATGGGGTCTGGTAGGAGCTCGCCCCCGAGGGATCCAAGAGTTCATAGCACTCTAGGCCAAAATTGGAGTAAGACATGGCAGTGAGGTGTTTACCTAAGATGAGGACGAAGGTTGGAAAGTTTGAAGAAAAGCGAGTAAGCCGAGAACTCTACGAAGCAAAGGTCTCTTGAAGGCAAAGGCACTTGAAAGCAAATGGCAAGAAAATACGTGACTAAGGCCCTTATTTAAAGAAAAATGGATGGTCCAGATCACACCCAATCCAATGGCTGCGCAGCGACTGCCTCTACAGCCCCGTCTGCTGATCGACACGCGTCGCTCGCCTCAAGAAGATGAAATGACACCAAGCAAACTGACTGGTCCCATAGTTGTCAAGGCGACACCTAGGCAACAAGGTGCCCTTTGAGGCTCTCCTCGCCTAATCGCCAAGCAGTTTTCTACTTCCTACTATAAAATACTTTTTTTATTCATTCTTTTTTGAGATTATAATTATAAAATAGACATTATTAAACTAAAATAATCATTTTGTGTGTTTATATACTAATTTCATTTTATTATTTTCTTATTTATTAGGGTTTAATCAACACAAACATTGATAAATGCTGTATTGAACCCTCAAAGACTTAAAAACCTGAACCAATAAGTAAGGAATAACTTCAAATTTTATCTAATCAGCACATTCTTCTTCTTCTTCATCATCGTCGTCTTCTACTACTACCAATACTTTTTATTTTCTTTTTTACCTATAACAAAAATAAGGGTTCAACCCCTATATTTTTTGAATTTTATTTTCCTTCTTCCTTTTCTTCTCATCAATATGTTGATTTTCTATACTTTAATATGAAATTTATACTTTTCTTATGAATAATTATTGAAGAAATATGGCTATGGTACCTAGGGAACTACCCTAGGATCTATGTTTTTAACATAAAAAATCCATCGCCTGGGCACCCCTAGTCGCCTAGCCTCGCCTTAGCGCCTTGAAAACTATGACCAGTCCTCTCGCTACAACTCGCTAGTCCACTCAACCGTGCTAACCCAGTGAACGTGCGACCTGGCTCACCCGGACCCCGTCTCCCCTACGGTCGTGGGTACTACCCTAACTCATCAGTTCGGAGACCCGTGTGGCATATGACCCAGATCCGGCACCGAGACCCGTCTCCTCCACGGTTCACGGGCCGACAAGGACGAGTTCCACCCCGCAATCAGTTAAGTTAGCAGCTCGGGCACCCAAGTGCCCCGCCCTCGGCACCCACGACCGAAGTCGAGGCCTCCACGGACTTGCCTCCACACTAGCACAGAGATAGGGCAGGGGGGTAAGGTCTCCCCTTTCCCACTTACGGCAATGGCCTCAAAGCCAAGGCCAAGGCCTCCCAGCAGAAGGAGCCTCTACAACACCCCTTAGAGAAGGGAACGAAGCCAAGTCAACACCACCACAGGCCACGACACATCCAAAAGGTCCAATGGCGCCTCCCAATACAACCGACGCACTCCCTTCAGCCGAAGCCGAGGTCCTCAGCTTGGACCTCCACCACGGCCTCAGGAGTGGGGGCAAATGATGTAGGTGCAGATGGTCTCGTCCTATCATGGGCCTACATGTGTCAGGCGGCACAGTTCAGAGTGGACCCAATCAGGGCGGACTTTGCGGAGCCAATAGCGCGGAGTCACCTGGCGGACCACATCCAGACTGTCCGAGCTCACCTACCTGGCCTCAAGTATAAATATGAGGTGAACCCCCCCCCCCCAAGGTAAAGGGTTGGAACTTAAGCTCTCTAGCTAGCACTTGAGAACTCTTGCGGTCTCGTCTGAGTGTTTGCACCTCAGACCTCGTTCACCTAATACTCCTCCTAATACTAACTTGACCGTCGAAGTCTCCGCCTCGGGTTTTCACTCAGGGTCTCTGACATCCTCATCTTTGCAAGATCGACCTACTAGTCCTCGGCCACCTCGGACCTCAGACACTTTGGTCACCCTTCAGCTTAGGAGCAAATTGACAGTATTGTCCTCGGCCATCCCAACCATCAACAAGTTCCATATGTTTGCAACAATTCTTTAATTTCTATATCCAATAGTTAAATTTTCTGAAGCAATTTCTAGGAGGTGGGTTTGTCAAGCACATGCAGGTTGGCTTTCTTTTCCACAACTTAATTTTACTCAATTAATCTGTTATTTATCTTTCATTACTTCTATGTTTTTGTTTCTTATTTGTAATTTAGAGATTATCTGTTATGTTGTTTAAACGGGAAAATGAATTGCTTCATGATGTCTTTGGATTCGCACCCAAGGGAAAACAAAATCTTGTAGGCAATGAACTGCATTTGTCAAGCAGTGAGAAGGATGTTTTCACTATTAACCAACACTAAAAGCCACTAAAAGCTCCCATGGTGATGCAGAAGGATGTTTTCACTTTTGACCATTATTACTTTTTGATGCAACCTATCAGTGTAACATGGTGAATCAAGCAACCATTATTTATTAATGTTCATTGCGGACCCTAAATTAATATATATGCTATAAAGGTTTAAGGATTGAGACTTATGTTGGACAGATTTTGTATGCCCTTAGCTTCAATCAGTTTTAATGTACTTTTGATATTTAATATAAATAAATGAAGTACATGTATGATTCATGTTGTGTGGTATACTTCTGTAAAACCCTAAAACTTGACACTTAATGAGACTTGTATTGGTTTTAAATGTTTACAGCCGTTGGATAAGTCTGGGAAGATTTATCCTGCCAAGGCTGACACTGGTGTGCTGCCAACTGTTGGGGTGGCTTGTCTTAACCGCCAGACTTTTGGAGGCTCTCCCTTCTCTCCTCTTTTTCAGAAAGGGGGCTCTCCCTTCTCTCCTCTCTTCCCCACGTCCTCTCTCTTTCCCATTGCCTTCTCTAGACTTTTGGAGACTTGACCAACCTCTACAGCCTGACCATGGCATCAACACATTTTATTGTCAATGCTTAGATGGTTGATAAAGAGAATTAAATGGCATTCTTAGGACATTTTTTTACTTTTCAAATGTCACTAAACGGTGATTAACGCGCCATGCTGGTGGTGGCTCTGCTTCGGGACGTGGACTTCACCACTTTTTGACGGCATCAAACCTTAACAACATCAATATTTGAACTCGTTGTGAGTGCATATTAACAATTTATCTAGGGAGGTCGTATTATTTTGAATTTCTCATAAATTAACTGTTCATTATGCCAAATAAAGCGAAGGGGTGAAAAAAAAAAAAGTTATGGAAATGCCTCCCACCGGTGTCAGACTTGAAACACATTGTCGATCCATGTAAAACTGCTGCTGACTTGCATTTCTTTGTGATAATCTTCCATCTCAGTGCCTGTTTGGAGGGCTGAAGCACAGCGGCTTCTTTTCAAGGTGGTCCTACGAAATTAGCTTCCAAGCTATCTTTTGTGAAAAATCTCAACGCTCAATTTGGAAGGAGTATAAATACAAATATAGAGTGCAAAATCTTGTATTTTGTATTATTTTGTATGTATTTACACTCTACATATTTACATTTGTACTCCTTCCAAACTGAGCTTAAGTCTTCAAATCAGTTATCAGTTGATCATTTTTTCTGGGGTTATACACTTCAGCCTTTTCAGATGGTTTCAGAGCAACTGAACCGGCTTAGCTGAATGTTCAGCTTCAGCCCTCCCAAACAGGCCCTCAGGTCACCTGTCAACGCTTCACGCTTGATTATAAAGCCACCCAAGTCTACAAAAAGGAACTTCTAGAATCAGTGACTGAAGCCCATAAGGTGAGAGAGGTATCAAGGTTTACAATTTCGTTTTTATTGATTTCTCCATCTTTGAAATTTTTATGAGTTTGTACATTTGGAAATAGTGATAGATGGAGGAATCTATCACAATTTAGGGATACTCTAAGATACATTCAGAAAACTAATAAAAATTTTTGAAAGAATCAAATCATAAATTTTTCATCGTTTTAATACCTCTATGGTACTATACCAATTGTTTTAGCATTTTAGGTAGTTGGGAGGAGATTGGAATTAGGGGTGTCAATTGGACTGGATTTGGTCCAATCCGATCCAGTCCAATGTGAGTCCATTATAAATGGACCAGGTCCAATTCAATCTAATGAATGTTTTGGACCAATTTGGACTGGTCCAATTCAATGTCTGAATCATTCAATTTGTTCAAATTTATTTTGATTTAGATTGGTTTCAATCCAAACCCGGCCTATTGATATATATATTCTTATCTTATATCAATGGACCAGATATTGACTTAATCCAACCCAATTCAATATAAATTTGTTATGAACGGACCAAGTCCAATTCAATCTAATAAATATTTTGGACTGGATTAATCCAATCCAATATATCTTGTTGGTCCGTCCAATCCATCCAAATTGATTTTGGACTGGATGGGGTCCAATCCAAAATGGATCCATTGACACTCTTAACTAGAATGTAGGGGAAAAGGAGAACCTTCAAACTATATCTACATGCTAGATCCATTGTGAAATGCGTGCAGAAAACAAGCCCAGGAGAGAAAGCACAAACATTGGAGACAAGATTTAATAGTTAATAGTTGCCTATATCCACAGACAAAAAGCTGAGCACGGTGTGAGAGCCGTTTTGTGAGGACTGAACCCGGTCTCAGTTTCTCCTGCTAATTCCCAAAGCATAGGGTTTTTCTTCTCACAAACCCTAATTCGATCTCCAAGAAAATATAGACTCACCCCCTTGCCCCAGCCCCTCAGTCCCAACTTGTCTCCATGTTAATCTCACCCTCAAAATACAATACATTTACACAACATATGCCTGCCATTACATCCAACCACCATAAGGATGCAAACTAGTGAGCGTCCGCAAACATTGTTGGCTGACATAAACACAGACATGTGAATTAACAGTTCGACAATAACTGATTCAATCATTCACTAATTTTTTTATTAATTACTTATTTATTTTATCACTAATCAAATATACCCTATATCCTTTTGAAATTTAAATTGATATTGTAATTGACCATTATATATATATATATATATGGGGAGATCATGGTTTTCAAAATCGAGAACCGGTCATTTGATTGGTTCCATTTTCCCTTAAAACCATTGATTTTGGTCAGCAAACCACTGAACCAGCCAATTAATCGTTCGAACGATTTTGACCGTTTTCTAATTTTTTAAATTTTTTTAATTTTTGTCAGAACGGGCCGGCCGTTCGAGTCAAATGATAACCTAACCCCTGACCGGTTCAGTCACCAGTTCGTTTTTAAAAACCATGGGGAGATTAACTTGTGATCGGCAAATCCATCCCAAACCCGGAGATAATAACTCGTCTCCCTAGTCTGCGGTCGGACTGAAATTCTGACGAGAATGGATGTTGAATGGCCTATATTGTGGACACTTTGAGAAACAATATACATAGCTATCTCCTTTCTCTCTTTAACCCATGTTCCTTTGTTGACGACGCATTAGTCGCTTGCTTCCCGGGTGAATGAACAAGGCATGGCCGCAGAAGAACGATGGTGAAGATAGATGGATAACTACTGCGACTAGTTTCACTTCATTTTTGGTGTCGGGATTTTTCTTTTTGTTTTCCTCTGAGAGGTTCACACTCTATTAACCATCATGCGTTAAATCAAACGACTTCCCAAAATAATGCATGTATCAGGTGTCAAAGGAAAATAGAAGCTCCATATAAGGAGCTTTCCTACTGGATTGTCGTCTTCTTTTTGGTGCAATGGCAGACAGGGAGAAAAGAAAAGGAAAATAAATGTTAACCAAAAAAAAGAACAGAAAACAGAATAGGTACAGTCAAAGAGTTGGTACCTTAAAATAATTATCACTTGTCTAGTTGAATAAAGATTCATTGCCTCAACATTATGCACAAAAAAAAAAGAAAAAGAAAAAGAAAAACAGGAAGACTGAAAGAAAAGCAGTCTCCCATTACATCCATATAACTCGTAATATGTATGTGCCCCAGCATAAAAGTAGTTAACCTATCAGCTAATCATAACGAATTAATTTCAGAAACTATATCTCGAACAAAAAAATAGGTGACCCAGGATTCAAGGAACATGGAAATATCTCATTTTCTTGAACAATGAGTTCGATGAAAGAAAGTCTATGGTCCTCATGGGAGTATATTTAATTCTTTTAAATTTGTTATTGTAGAATCCATGCTTGCCCATCTGGTTTTTATACTTATCAAAAACGTTCTTGCCGTGTTTATTTTATGTTCAAAGTCCTATTTGGGATTCTGGATTAGGCTTCTGTATTTTTCCTGCATTTTGGTTGGGTTTCTCCTTCTAGAAGCAAAACCTATGAGTTCAAAATTGTCTGTCCTTTGGATGGATGGACTTGTTAGATAATGGAAGTTACCATCCAGAGCTGCTCACTTCTTTGATCAATACCACCCAATGGATTTATGAAAATTGATGTGGACCTACCTATAGGGGCATTGCATAATTTGTTGGCTTCTGAACGCATTATCTTCACTTGGTATTATGGTGACAAGCTATCTTCATCTGAGCTTCCACTCTGTCTTGTACTATACCTGTTAAGAACCGGTAGTGAAGCACTAGCAGATATCCGAAATGTTCTAGCTGAACCCACCTTTGCTCTCTGCTGTATCTTTCCCACTTCTCTGCATACCTGGTCCAAAACCAATAAGAAATCTCTTACGATCACAAAAATTCTGAAAGGATGGGCTTCCTCCCTTGCTGCATCTCCATGAAAATATTCTGTGACCTCTTTCACAAGGCCTAGAGCCTTCCTTTCATCACCCTTGACTCTAAGGATCTCCTCTTCAGCCTCCTTAAGAAATAATTTCATTGCTTCAAAGAAGTTGCCCTGTTTATTTGATTTCTCATATTGCAAAACCGACCTGACTTTCTCAAGCCCCATCTCAAGTTTTGACAAGTAACTGCTTAGTACATCTGAGTCCATCCCTGCTGCCTTTTTGACATTTTCAAGCTCTCTGCTCAGTCCGGCCACAACATTTAAACCTTGCTTCCTGAAATCCTCCTCCTTTGCTTTCTGGTCCAGTTTATTAGGAAGATTCTCCGGTGCAGGATCAGAATGCGTGCCTTCAGACCTGATAATCTCTTGCACTACAAAGTGGAGCAATGTTGTCTTCCCATCAACACCTTTTACATCTACTAGTTTTAAGAGTGTGTCCAGCTTAAAAGCTCTAGCATCACCACGGTTGGTGCCAACATTCATCCGGTTCCCTGTTCTGAGAACAGCTTCCAGGAGTTTGAGGAATAGCCGGCTGTTCTTCAAGTCTTCACATGCTGCCTGCCAAGTGTCATGGATGATGAGATTCATTTCACACATGAAAACTGCTATTCAGATTTCTACCTAGCACAAATAATTTAGGGGTTTTCACATACAATACCTCCAAGGTTTCAAAAGACTTCCTCAGGTACTTCACTTCTGTATCAAAATTGGCCCTGTATAACATTGCTTCAATTCTTTTAAAGGCAAAAGGTATATCTAGCACTGCTTTGAGAAATCTCTCTGCAGAACCTAGTTTTGACATGTCACCATTATGGTTTTTCAATTTTAGTTCTTCTTGCTTGGTTGGGGCCATTTTCACCAGAGTTTCTAAAAGTTCAACACCCAAACCGTCAGGATTACCTGTTTCACAAGAACATATGTTATATGCACTGCAAAATGACAAGAAGCTGGATATACAATAGTCTGTAAAGACGAAGTAACAAGAAAAGCATTAATAATATCTCTTTATGCAATTTACATTTTGAATGTATTGGTAATGCCAGCTTAATTAAGTAGAGTGAAATGAGTGGACTTCAGCAATATTGGGGTTTTGTATAGACTACAAATTATGGTGCTTGGTTATGCCAATTGAGACTTGATTCTTTTAGTCCACAGCACATATTTTTACTGCTGACACTTAACAGAGAAGAAAAGTGATTATAAGAAAACAAGCTGAATTGAAGAAATTGTTATTTCAGATTACTCCATTGTCAGTTGTTTATGGTGAATAACTTACCAGCTTCTTCTTACACTCTATGTTCCCCAACTGCAAGTAGTTTATATTAGCTAGAACCCTAGGAATGCTATAGCACAAATATGGTTGTGATTGGTTCAGTTGGATTCTCGTATTTATGCTAACTGGGGTATCAATCTAGACAACTTAAGCTAGTCATTCTGAATTTGAATGCACCATGACCATCATCTTAAACAACTCCAGTATAAGTTGTGATTGACAATCTTGTGTGCTTTCCCGACCCATAAGTTGCATCTGGTTTTACAAGTTCCTAGTATGGGCATTGGTACAATTTGTATAACCTTGACCCAGGTCTTAGACACTACTTCTTGTAGATGGAACATAGGAGACGTTGGGGCTATGATTTCAGAAGAATGGATGCCTACTTCTATGGGTGAATCTCTATGGTAAATAAAACAGAAAACAATCATACATCCCTGTGTTCCTTCTACAGGTGATTATTGTAAGACACAATCGTCAGAACTGTATCACCGAACAGACACAGAAGAGAACCAGAAAACTTACCATCTAAAAGTGCTTCGGTTACCTCATCCCTTGTTACATTCAATGCTCTCAAAAGTATAGCTATGTTCTGTGACTTTTTGGGGTCCAAAATCCTGTTCTCCTGTTCAATACGAGGGAGAACAGTTCTTCTATTTGCTTCTTTCTGAACCACATTTGTTGAATTGCAGCCAAAAAGAGTCTCTATCATGTCTTCATTCAATCTGCAAATAAGTAACATGGTATTCAAGATTGAAGACTGTGTAGCAGGGGAACAGGACCGAGTCAGAAATTCTTAACATTCTACTTACTGAAACGAACTTGAGTTTAGCCGGTCCCACACCATGGCTCGATCTGAAGTTGCTCGTACTTTGTCCCAATGCAACGGCTTCAACCTGGGCTTTGCTCCATCTAAATCATCTCCTGAATCGAGATGCTTTGAAGAATTGCCACCTTGATTAATTTCCGAATTCGATACTGGTATCTTGGTCCCACTAGCAGCATTTAAAATTGGCATCTCAGATTGAGGCCTCGGTAATGCTTGGACGGGCTTCGGCGGGATCTTTGTTTCTGTAGGTCTTTCCTTTCCGAGTACTGCGGGTGGTGGAGGTGGTGGGGGAGGAGGAGGGATTTCAGACGACTTCGGGGGTGGATCGTTTATTGAGTGAGGAAGCACCAAATTCGGTGGTGAAGGTGGGGATGGAAATTTCGCCCTCCTCTTGGGAGGTGAGGGTGTTCTAGGTTGACTATTTTGGACTTGGTACAGTTGACGGCCTTTAGGTGGTAGTGGAGGAGGTGGTGGTGGTGGCGGTGGTGGCGGTGGTGGTGGTGGTGGTTGTGCTGCTCCTGCTACAGGTGACCTTGATACACAGACATGTTTGTCATCAGGAGGGGACACTGAAAAACGTGATTTTGGAGAAGACCTCCAAGAAGGAGATGTGGAACTAGTGGCACTACTCATGATGCCTTTGGCAATTGTGGCCAGAGTGGTGGCTGTGGGAAGAGTTTGACGTGTAACAGATGTGCAGGGACTTCCACTATTCCCAACAGATGAGCCCTGGGGAGTGTAGAACGACTCCTCATCAGGCCACATAGCAGTAGGGGACGAACTTCTCTGTGGAGCCCTAGGCAACGGCGGCAGAGGCTGAAGCTCGGGGCTCGGACGGTGCAGCTCCGACCGACTGACCGAGCTTAGTTTGTGATAAGGGGAAGCGATTGCTTTATTGGATCGGCTGCTTCCTCTCCTATTCGAAGGTTCCATGGTCCCCAGGTAGAGAAAGTCCGAGGAAGGGACTCCTGATTCCTGTAGAAACCGTTGGGAATTCCCTCCAACGAGCTTCTGAGATTCAATTGTGTGTTTCCCGCACTGTCTGTAAAGGAAGAACGCCAATGCGGAGAGCATGCCCAATGTGACAATCCCGACGGAAATTCCAACGGCAACCATCTTGGTTGGACTGGCTTGCTGTGCTGCTGGAGTTGTAACAGGGGTGGAGGCATTGTTGGCTGGAGGAGACGGAGTGGTGGTCTGGGTCTGATCTGGGGTTGGTCCAGTGGGTACCTCTGGGAAGAAGGGCTGGTCTGGGTTTGGAAAAACCGAGCTTCCGGATGGAGCGGGCGGTGGCTCTGCGGCCGGTGGAGTGGAGTCAACCGGAAACAAGGGCTGGTGTAGAATCCTTCTGTGACCATCATTGGTGCTCAAAATTTGACTTCTGGGTATTATCCCACTTGAATTTGATGGGATAATTGTGGAAGATAGAGCCAAAAACACAAAAAACAAGAGGTCTACATAAGGAAATTTCACCTCCATGGCTGTTCTTCGTTGACGTTTCTGGTTTTCCTTTTTTCCTCTCTCTGTCGTCTGTTTTTGCGTTCGTTACTTCGTTGGCCGAGACAGTGAGAGGAGGAGAAGAAGCTTCTTTAGACGGTAAGGTGTAGATGCTTGCTTGAGCTTGACCGACGGCAGGAAGATCCCCATTTTTTTCTACGATTTAGTGTTTTTTTTAAGAGAAATGCTTTATAAATGGCAGATGGCAGTGAGAATCTACTTTTGCCGCTTTTCCGGGGTGTTGATCATTCTATTGGGATTTGGGACTCACAGTTTGTAACTTTATACCCATAAAACTCCAGTGGCGAAAAGATCAATGACGAGATTTTTCTTCCTTTTTTTTATATTTTTGTAGAAGGGATGAGATGTATCACTCGATTCCTTTCTTCTGAGTTCCGACTTCTGCCGTGAGCAAGAAGATCGAATTTTAAAATTTCCTTGTTTGGGGCACTTGGCTCAGTTAATTCAAAGTGGGTTTGTTTTAACTTTAAATATATTGATTAAATAAAACAATCATGCTGTATATGTATAAATAGTAATAAACACAGTGCATTCGAATAGTCTAAAGAGGAATTTAAAAACAGGGAAAACCGATTCAGCAATACATTGCATCCGTAGAAGTCAACGTCCGATTAAATCAACCACTGCCTCCGGAATCAGAATTCAGAAGAAGGGACGACGGATGAGCCATTCACCTCATCTCAACCTTGGTGGTGGTGGTGGTGGACAAATGTTGGATCTTTTTCCCGACAAACATTAATAGATCATTTGTTGAGTGAATCTGTCCAGAACTACTTTTGGTTTTGGGGATGATGTGACTTGTTTGTTAAATTAATCGGACAAGTACGGATACACCCACCAATTTGCCTACTTCTGCACTCTCTAGAGACTAGAATCGAGACTCTCTCTCTCTCTCTGTTGCATCGTCTGAGAGCATTTTCTCTTAGCTTGCTTTTCTATCGTGTAACTTTTCCTTTTGTACAATTTTAATTACTTCACCTATCTGCTCCTTGACGTACGGTACACCTAAGCCGCACCCTTGGGCATTTGAGATATCTTTCCCAGTTGGAACGGCAACTTTCATGGAATCAGAACACAACAACAACTGTCGGCCCGGTCTCCAAATAGTGAGTGAGCCCAAAGGATCAGAATCGGATGGGCTGAGCTGAGCTGAAGATAGGGTTGCGGCCTTAAATCCGAAAGCAGCAAATTGATTCATTGTTGATTATGAAGATTGAAGGGATTGCTGAGCTCATAATGATCAGTCACCTGGATTCTTGTTTTTGTTTTTGCATGCATGAGTTCTCTCAGTTAGTCAACAATTGGAGTTTGCTGTATTTTAATTTTTCTATATATAATTGAAGATGGTTGCCAAATTTCCAGAAATCCCAACTCCCAAGTGGTGATGACGTTTAGTTTGGGAACCTGTGGGCCACCATGACAGCATTTTACAAGTGTCGAACTCAATCGGGATCCTCTCAACGAACCAACCATTCAATTCCTTCTCATTTTCTCTCTTTTGCTGTTTTGTTTTTCCAACTCAAGTACTGTAGTCCGTTGGACAAATTGTTGTTTTTTCCCCTCTTGTCCAACATATGGGCTTAGCTCACGTAGTCACGTTGATTGCTGACATAATTGATGGCCCTGCTGAGATGGGGGGGGGGCGTCAGTAGGATGCACTGGACCACTCGTGTGAGGTGTGATCTGAGGAGGCCAGAAAAATCTACTTATTACTCTCTGCAACTACTCCAAGAGACATAGACATACGCACATCCGCTGCAACCCTCAATGAACACGCGGATACAGTTTATGTTTCATTGGGGATTACAAGTCGGTGCTACAACCACGGTCGTAGCAGATGTGAACTCCAGGCAAAAACCAATAATTCCAAACGTGGTGGTGAAAATGAGAGCTGCCATCTGCTCATAATAAAATATTTTTTTCAATATGGTCTGTGGTAAGATATTGTTGGAACGTGTTGAAAAAAATATATATATTGTGCGGGGCAATTCGTTCATTATATCTAAGGTATGTTAATTTACAAAACTAAAATATCTGCTGGAGTAGCTCAGTTGGTTAAAGCGTGTGGCTGTTAACCACAAGGTCGAAGGTTCAAACCCTTTCTCTGGTGCTTTTAACTAATTCGAGAAAGTGAATCCTGACTCCTGAGCGAGTAAATTTGGTTATTGGTTCTAACCAGCAGCGGCGATCATCTTATCTGCGTTAGGTGAGAGAAGGAAAAGAGGGGAAATAAACAGGAACCGACATGGGGTGTTAAAAAGTTAAATTGTAATTTCATATTAAAAAACCAATAAAAGTAAGAAATAGAAATATAATTTGTTAATTAACTGAGAAGAGCAAGACTATTAACTCATCGTTTCGTCCAGGTACTTGAAAATGAGCTGTCCCAGGTAACATGCATATGATATAAGAGTGATTTGAGTTTGAACTTACAATATAATCAGTATCACATGGAGAATATCTCATCTTGTAGGTGGAGATGTTCTCAATTAAATGTGGGTAGAATTTTGGTGGACAGGAGATCCAGAGTTTTGTTTCAAATTTGACAGTCTTATTTGTTTATTTTTTCTTATTTTTTTGGATAATTTGTTGTCTTGTTTCTTTGTGAAAAGCAAGAAAAGAAGCTAGATGTAGTCCCAATACAAGAGAGAATTGAGCGCAAGTGGAAAGTGGTGTCATCAATTTTTGAGATGCAAAATTTGCACCGTTAATGAATTTTTTTTTTTTGATAATCATTAATGAGTATAAATGAGAAAGTAGATTAAAAAATATAATATTTTTTGTCATGATTACAAATAAATGGATGCAAAAAACTACGTGTAAGGGCAGTGCAAACAAAGGTGAAGTCGTGAAAGGGCCACGTTTGCTTTTACCGTGGGGCCTACGTGTAAGGGCAGTCCCACCTTATGTATCTAGGTAAGTGTTTCTCAAGAAAAATTTATTTAGGCAAATGCATCATTTATATTCTTTTATTTTTCATGTAAATAAGACAATGATCATTTTATCCACCTAGGAGATGGATAGGAAAATAAATTTTCCCTAATTCCTAAATAAATCTGAAAAAAAAATATAAGTTTCTTCATGGGAATCAAAATCCCATTAACCAAATTCTCCCTTTTAAAATCCAAAAAAATAACACCCTCAATTTGAATAGAATGCAAATACATACAAAATAATATAAAATATTAAAATAAAATCACAACTCAATCACAATACTCCTTCCAAACTGAAACTTATTGTCCCCAAAACCAACGCAATCACAACGTGCCAAACCATGTGTCAGATTGGAGACTAGGGAGATCTAGTTGTAGTTCCGTCATCCCCGAGTCTGGTAACCTCGTCAATGCCCTCCTTACTATAGTAATTTATTTGAATCTGACTCCCAGCAATTTGTGAAGGCGATAGCTGGTATTATCATGAGAATGGATCCACTGTGTAACGCCTTATAGTCATATCCGTGGAAAGATCAAGTTAAGTTGGAAATTGTCCAAAATTCATCATTACTTTTTAATGAATTTTCTTAAACTCAACATAATTTTTCAAAACGTCCGAAGCTCACTGACACAGTGTGATATTGGTAACTTGACTAACAGGCATCATTAATTTACTATTTTATCCTTCGAATATATTCTCTCTGTCTTACCTAAAGTCAGATACAAGCTTCACACTACTCGGACGCCAGAATTCCTCGGACTAGAGTCGTCTGCTCTCATTCTTAGTCTCACACACACATAGAGTTCATCTTCCTTTCCCAAGGGAAAGGAAGGAGGAAAGAACCTTGGAGGAAACACCCGAAGCTGGAAGCTGGAAAGAAGATGGTTAAAGATAAGATTTTGAGAGAGAAAGAGAGAGCGCATAGCTTCGTCTAGCAACTGCACAGAAACTCTTTTGACGACTAAAAACTAGCAGTCCATGGCAGTTAGCCAAGGCATATCCAAATAAAATGTTTAAACAAAGTGTAGGTTTTCAACCATGTGTTTTCAACCACTCAAACCCCAGCCAAGATGGAGATGGGAATTTCATGGAGTAGGCACAGCAAGTGCACAACGAGTTCTTCGTTTGAACCTTGAGCCCCGCCACCACAATACCGACGGGCGACGGCAATCTTTGTTTAAAGTTTGTAAAACGAAAAGAAATTTCCAGGAAAATAGACGGAAATCTTCCTTACGCGGTAGATGATGATCAGCTATAAAAATCCGATACCAATAGACCCATAAACTCCGACCATTTCATTCCCATCTTTTCTTCTAAATTCTTTTCTCCATCAATTTCCGTTATGGGGTTTCTTTCTTCTTAATTCCTCCGGTTACCCATTTCATTTTATTACTGTGTTCTCTGGGGAAAAGAAAAAACGTTTCCAGAGCTCACTATGTTGTGCTCTTTACTTCCACCCATCCATCCGATCATAATTCAGAGAGAGATGAGCGACAACCAACCAGAAGCAACAACAAATAAAGTTAAGAGATGGATCCAGTACCGCTAGTGGACCGGGAAATCGATTCTTCATCCAAGGTTGTTCCTTATTTTCTTGAAATTATAGTTTTATTTGCATGAAACGAATTCTTATCATTATTGTTGATAGTGTGCGCCCTGAAGTGATGATCTATTCTACATGATAGGATTAGTTATCAACTCGAAGCTGGGTCAATTCGCGGGGGTGGGTATGTTGATGACATTCTTAACGGATGATCTTGGGATGAAGCTCACTCATGCAGCGGTCATCGTTAATGTGCACGACGGACTGACCACATTCTTTGTCGGTCGGAGCATTGTCACTTGCCAACCTTGTTGATGGTGTTGATGTTAACAGTACACCTCCCTGCAGATTAATAGGATAGCGAGGAGAAACTTTACGTTCCTTCGCCATCCCGTTCGACACTGCAGAGTGGAGAAACTGCCGATGCAACCACCACAGTGAAGCATACGCGAACACTGACGAACGTGGGCAAGGCATCTGTGACATCGCAGGTGGAGTCGATAAAAATCTTGGTCGAGCCGGATCTTTACCGAATGAGAAGAAAATTTATACGGTGACGTTCAGCGGGGGTTTGATGCCATCGGGGACGACTAGCTTCACTCGTTTAAGTGGTCGGACAGGAAGCACGTTGTGGGTAGTCCTATTTTATTTCAGTCAAAAAAGAGTTTAACAAGCTGACTCACCATTCAGGGGCAGTTTAGTTATGATATATACATTTAAGTTGACATGGACAACTTGGGTCATTGAAATTTAATGGTGTTCTAAGGGATGATGAGTTCTAGAAAATAAAATCTCATTGACATGGTGAATTTTGAACATTTAGACATTTTAAAAAATTATGCTGAATTTAATTATGATGAATTTAAGAGAATTCATAAAAAGTGATGGTAGGTTTTGGACACTTGCCCTAAAATAAAAACGCAAGGCAAGAATAGAGGATATAGAAACAACAACAGCATTCAAAAACATTCTACTTCAATCACGATAATAGTAGTAAACTATCAACTGCCACAAATTCAAAAAATGGCAGGCCCAACAAAACTTTGGCCGCATCCAGATGGCAGAGTAATAGGCTATACAGTTCAAATCCCAAGAAAACCCCACTTGATGAAATTGATTAAGGTAAAAACAATAAATTTGAACACAATAAGTGTACATTCTCCATATGTACTTAATAACCACTCGATCCTGCAAAGTGTTTTTTCATTGCTCGGTCCTTCCTGTGATGATTGCCACCACCTCCTCTCCTTCCCCTACCCCTGGAGTTCGGTATATTCTCTCTCCTTTCTGTCTCAGTAACATTAGAGGACTGATGATCCTGCTGCTCGTTGGACCCAATCAGCTTCTTAACAGCCCCAATGGGTAAATTCCCACCACGCCCGAGGCCATGAATCAATTCTTTCTGTGCCTGATTGACTAATGCTGCTTCCTGTGAACTTGAAACAGCAACTGAACCTGAAACTTTGTAACTGTAATTCTTACCATCCTTGACATAGAACTGGGGCTTCTTTCGAGAATTCCATCTCGAACCAGAAGTATTTGGGTTGGAATCTTCAGTTTCAGCCCCCCATGATTTCCCGGGAGTTGAGTTGATTCTGTCTCCTAATGTCTCTGTCTCCTCAAATCCTGATTCCACAAGACTCATACCAAGATCATCAAATGAATCATCATATTCATCTTCATACTCATATTGTGAAGCAAGAATTGCAGTTTTCATCGACTCCTTGGATCCAGAGTCTAGGATTTCAGTTTCAGGCACGCCAACTTTGGACTTCCTTGTGAACCGCCCAGTCGAAGACGAAGATGAAGGGGCATTAGTTTGCCAGTCTTTCACCGCAGCAACCACATTGGTAAAAGCTAGTGCTGGAGGTTCCATTAATGCCCCTTTACCTTTAGCATCCCTGCTCAAAGATGACACGGACTTGGGTGGTGGAATCTTCTCAAGAGAAACGTCTAAGGATAGTAAATCTTCATGTAGAGTCCCATCAAGAATCCTCTGAATCACCTCTTCTGGGTTCTGGTTATAGACTTCAAGACATGCAGAAAGGAACCCTTTACCATAATCAGGGAAAAGGTCTTTTATTTGACTGATCTTGGATTCTGTTATAGCAGCATCTTCATCCATCTGCAACTTGCTAGTTGATGGCACATTTGGTACCTTATTTGTTGCCTTCAAAAAGTGGGACACCAAAATACAAGATAAATACTGAAGCTGTTCACCATCCATGGATATCCATCCTGCATGTGGGAAGTAATAATTGATGTCAATTACTCCAGATTCTAACACTAGACTGTTGGTTGACGTTAGTGTCAAAAGAAGTCATCAGAGAGTGAAAGGAAAAAATAGAAGGTAGTATATGGTAATAAAATAGAGAAGTCCCCAAAAGCAGCAGCACACATATGGGATATTGTCTACATTAAATTTGTTTTCTGAGGCTAACTACCATCTTTCCGTCCTAGAAAGCTAACAAACCAAAATCTGCACAAAGGCTGTAAGAAACATTGTTATTGATACCCACTAACTATTTGAGTCACATAGAAAGCCTTAAAAATAGCACAATAAAATTTGTATTTAAGTTTCCAGATAAGATGTCGTGACAGATGGTTTTAGTAAACAATGTTTCCATTTTTAATAATGACACTCAAATTATTTGTAATGTCCTCTTGGAAAAATTATATAGAACAGTTATATATATAACAACGATATTAATTTATAATTGAGAAGACATGTTAATTGCAAAAGTCAAGGCAAAGCTTTCTAGACCATGACATTTCACATATTCCTACAATTTCCAGGATTTAATTCTTTCATAAAATATAAAGTTAACCATATTCAGCATTTTGTACCATCAAAAGTTGCCTGCTTTATACTCAAATGATAACTAAAGGAGTGATTGGAAATGCACTATTTCCATGATGATAATTGGAACTTAGAACTTGAGGTTACCTTCTTGGGGAAGAACGACTGAAGCCAAAGATGTCTGTATAAATGTTCTTTTTGAGGGGAATAGAGGAGGAACTAAAAGGATGTGAAAAATAAGATGTTGTGGGATTATGGGCGATGGTGAAAGATAAAGCTTTAAGACAATAGAAAAGGCATCTCTAACTAACATTATGTAGATGGAAAAAGTACTATAACAAGGGACTGATGTTTTTTGATAATACTGATATATTGGATACTGGTGTCAAATGCACACTAACCATTATTTAGTGAACTTAACCTAAAAGAGGTCATTTCCAATGTTGCTCCCACCTATCTGGGGTCATGGGAGGGGTAGACTGGATGGTCCTAACCTTTGGCATTTTTTAACACAAAATGTGGCTGCTCTCAGACTAGAATCCACATTCTCATGCTTGCCAGCCCGAGATTTTGCCACTATATCAAGTAACAGCCCCTAGAATTTGACCTAATAATGAACTTTTATTAAAAGAAAAATTAATTGGTTGAGTTAAGCAATCATACAAGAAATTGTTCCACTAATTCCATTTAGAAATCAAAACTCAACCATTCAAAAAGAAATGTTGCCTCTGATATTGACGAAGTTCCTTCTTTGCTTATATCTTTCTTGATTCCTCACCACTAAATGAAATTCTGGTTGAATTACTTCAAATTATACAATGATTCAGGAACAGTAAAAAAAAATGAGTATTTTTTTAACACAAATTACACTGAAGAGTAAAATTTCAATTCAAATGACTCCTTTGGCGAAAGGATCCTATCAATTCCATGGAATTCCCTGGAAAACAGTTTAGTGCCCTTCACCAATCACAGTTCAAGAGTCAAAATTTCGCCTTTCTAAAGTATATGTACTTTAAAATTTATACTCAATCCATAACTAATTAGGTGAAAGAAGAATACTAACGTAATAGCTAAAAGAAGTTCAAAAGGAAAATGCTGGAATAGAGAACTTCATCTTTAGGGCAACTAAGCTAAACTGAATCCAGTAAAAAAAGTTTTATAACAAACTAAACATGAGTAGCATTATTGCAA
Organism: Nelumbo nucifera; assembly: GCF_000365185.1. The sequence goes on along the minus strand of NW_010729437.1, from coordinate 19,649 downwards.
GAGATGATAGAAGTAAAAAACTCTTGAAATCCATGCCATAGATGTAAGTTTGAATACTCACCATTATCACATAGACTGTAAACTCTGGCCAATAAACTGTAATTTCTTTCAATTTTTTGAAGGAATGATCTACTCTTTTGGGTCTCTTGAACATTATGTGAAACTCCTAGACTGAGCTCCCTAAAAGCTTGAACCAAAATGTCTCCCCTTATTACTGCATCCTCAACCTTGGCAGGGAACATCTTTGCGCAAGTTACGAAGGAGTGGCTTCCTTCAAAAGCTCCATCACTTAGATAGCATAGTTCCAGTAATTTCCAACCAAATTTAACTATTCTCATTGACAACATCTTGAGGCTGGTATCAATATTTGGAAGTGATTCACCCAATGAGTTCTGAAACCCATCTGTTTGTGCTGTTAAAATTTGTTCAAAGCCTCTTTGTAAAGATGGCAGCAATGAATCATGCAGTCTTGCCAGGGTACCAAGTAATTCTTCATTCCCATAACTGCAAGGACTCAGATGCATATTAGATAAAATTATACAATCTTTTCAAGGAGAATTATAGGAAAGGAGACATGACAATGTAAAAAACAATTATTATCTAGGCAAAAACCTAGCCCCAAGTTTGTTACATTATCCATGTATTTATAAAACTACAGGATTTGAGCATAAACAGGTTACCTTGTTTCAACAGGACAACAGAAGTACACTGCAGCTTGTTTGTATGCATTAATAAAAGCATCCATTGATGCAATTGCATCATTTATGAAGTCCATAACCTACAGAAAAAGTCCGAATTCCATCAATCAATGCTGCAAACCTAATATCCAACCATACACCCTCCTTGACCATGTAAAGTTTGAATTGGACTAGCCAATATTTCCCTGGGATTGAGTAAAACTTGCCTCTAAGAAATCTTCATGAAGTTGACTACATCCATGATATTCACGACCTTCAGAAGAAAACAATACCTGAATATTATAGACCAAGTAATTAAATAAATTCTCATGGCTTGAAATCATGATAGTGATTAAAAAATGCTATAATGAGAAGACATACTTCTCTGCGTAAAAGAGCCATAAGTGGTGCTGTGTTGGACTCTCTTGATGGATGAATTATCTGTGTTGGACACTGATACATTATTGAGGGAAACTTCTATTTGACAATTTTCTTTTTCTCCGTACTTATTCAACACAAATTAACAGCTAATGTACAAAATGAATATCATCTTTCCCATAAAATGATATTAACAAAGAAATTTTCTTAGACCTTTCTCTAGGTTTCTATTGTTAAAATTCAACAAAATATACACTTTTTAGTGGTTTATATTTTTATACAGATATTCCCTGTCCTCGACCCCGATTCTGAAATAAATCCCCATCCCTGACCCCGATCCCCATCAGGGATAAAAACTGTCCATCCCCAATCCCCATGGGGACCCAAATCCCCAAAAAGTCTTAGTTAACAGTATTTTTTGAAAAATTTACTTAAAATAAATAAAAATTTTAAAATATAAATAATAATTTCAATATATTTTGATATATATAAATAATATAAATAATACCATATATAATAATAAATATTTAATATATATATAATCGGGGTCGGGGTGGGGCGGGAACCTCATTCCCCATCCCCACCCCGCCAAAGCAATCCCCATCCCCAACTCCATCGGGTCGGGGAAGTTGGCTGATATTTGTCTTGCCAAGCATCAACAATGATGTTGGCTGATCTTTGTGTCCAATAACATAGCAATTAATTCAGCGGCCAATTTTCTGACTTCCACCATGAGATATTTGCATTTCCAGCCTCCTAGAACGTTGTTCCTAGACCAACCCCCCAATGTTTCCTCTTAGAAACTGATAAACCCAACATCATGGTTGTTTCTTAGGCAATCCTACACCCATTTAGTGTGTAAGAGCCTCTAAGGATAAGAAAAAGGGGGTGAATGTGGTATCTTCCGGTCCCATAGGAGAGGGGAGCTCCATGAAGGCAAAGATTATTAGGACTAAGAGTGGGTTTCTCACTGGCTATAGAGAAAGTGGAGGTTGAGGGGGTTTCTCAAGCAATCATATGATGGATGCCCTTATAGCAGACAGATTTCAAATTTTTTGACATTTTATCGAGGAGGCTTGAGTTTTTAGCATCCAGAACAGCTAACTTAAATGGATTCCTAGGTTGGCAAACTCTCTAGCTGAGAACTTTGGCTAGAGAGAGTATAGAAGAGCTCAACTTTTGAAGGCCACAACAAAGAACAAGTTTCGTTGTACCATATTTCTAATATTGCTAATGTATTTGTATATGCCAATCTTATTGGCTGATTAATGCAGGAGCTGAAGAATCAAATTTGGAATTTTCTGAAATTTTCATTATATTTGGAAAGTATGGGTATTTTCATCATTTTTCCAGTCCCATGTGAGCTTGGGCTATAGCATCTTGTTCCTCTAGCTTAGTAGTGTTTCTCTTTCAATTTTCAGTTTATTTGCATTAGTAGGTAGAAAGTTATTATGTTTCTTAATGTACAAGACAAGGAGTGGCTTTTTGTAATTTTGGTGAATAATTCTAGGCCACACAAGTCACTCTATAAATAGATGTATTCTCTTCCTTTTGAAGCTAATGAAAACCCTAGAGTGATTCTAGGACCCTTGGAGTGATCTATCCATCTATCTTGTGGTAGTTTGTTCTAGCCCTATTACATTAGTTTGGCATCAAAGCTAATGGTTAGTCAGCATGTTCTCACAAAGTGATCGATTCTATAGGCCTAGGGTATCATTTAAATAATCTCATGGGTCTAGAATCAATGATGATAGGGTTTTTGAACCTTATGAAGGGTCTATGGTTGATTTACTTGAGAATTTGGTGGAAGAAAGTAGATCTAGTAATGCCGGCTAAAGGAGTAAGGTTTTTAGGAATGTTAGAAGAGAAAGGGAAGTAACTAATTTCAAGGGAGATGAAGACCACCGGAAAGCATTCTTTGATTGGATTGCTAAACTAGAAGAATATTTCGATAAGCATGATATCTCTAAAAAACAAAGATTTAGATTTGCACACATGAAGCTCACAGGTCATGCTAAAGTATGGTGGAGAACTCTTGAGCAACGAATAGAAAATAGAAGTGAATATCTTATTACCACATGAACAAAGATGAAGAGGTATTTGCAAGAAAAGTACATTCCTTAATACTTCCATGATGATCTATATGTGGAGTTGACTAATCTCAAGTAAGGTATGCTATCTGTAATTCAATATATGCATAAATTTGATGAATTATAACTTATATGTGTCATTACAGAAAGTGAAAGGCACAAATTAGTTCGCTTCACAAATGGACTAAGGAATGAATTATCTACAATTCAAATTTATGACTTAGATCATGCCTTTGAATTGGCTCTCAAGATAGAGAATGAGCAGCCGGTTACAACAAAGAATTTGAAGCCAATGAGAAGAAAGTACAAAGTTGAAGATGAAGAAGATGATTTCTTGCATGTTGATGCCCATCCAAGAGCTAAAGTTGTGAATGAAGAATTTCAACCTATAGAAGTTGTAAACATTGAAGATCAAAAGGGTGTGGGCCAAGAAAAGATTGGAATTGTTGAAGAAAGAACTTCCAACACCCATGGTCAACTTGAGGTTAATGATCAAGAAGAGATAGAAGTGGAGCAAGTTGAAGAAATTCATGTGCAAGATGCAATGTGTTGGTTGTGAAGTAAGTCATGACTTTACCTTACAAGTTCAACTGGAACCAATTCAAGAATTACAAGTTGACATAGTACAAGTTCCATCAACATCAATAATGGCAGAAGTTCAAGAGTTTGCTGAAGAACCAAGGGTAGATGAACACATAGAGATGGAGATTTCTCAACTAGAGATTGAAGGAAAAGTTCCAAATGTTGCAGTTGAGATTTTGGATATGAAAGTTCATAGTGATAAGCAAGGGGAAGATTCACCACAAGATAGGCTGACTGGTGATGTAAGTGGTCAAGAAGCTAATGTTATTGATTATTTAACAATGAAGGTTATGGAAGGCAGTGGTTCAGACATACATTGCTTTCAAGATCCATTTATAGCTGTGGGCAACATCTACTCTACAGTCCAAGTGTGTTGAAGTAGCTATGGGAATTACTACTCCTTTAGTCATTAAGGTACATCAACTTTTCATCTTCAAGTTCTTCAAAACTCAAGGACGAGTTTTTTTTTGAAACAGGGGAGAATAATGCAGGAGCTGCAGAATCAAATTTGGAATTTTTTGAAATTTTCTGTAGTTCAATATATTTGGACAGTATGGGTATTTTCATCATTTTGACCAGTCCCATGTGAGCTTGAGCTATAGCATCTTGTTGCTCTAGCTTAGTAGTGTTTCTCTTTCAATTTTCAGTTTATTTGCATTAGTAGGTAGAAAGTTATTATGTTTCTTGATGCACAAGACAAGGAGTGGCTTTTTTTGTAATTTTGGTGAACAGTATTCCGGGCCACAAAAGTCACTCTATAAATAGATGTGTTCTCTCTCTCTGATTCCAACCTTTTCTTACATTATGAGGACTAGGGATTGTCCTGCATTCTCCATATCTATAAATCACCATCATCTAAGCCTTGTCCCAATGGGGTCGGTTACATGAATCCTGTTTTTTTTTATCAGTAAAAGATAATTTTATTAGAATATATATTTGAGATTATAATTTGATGACCGACATGTCAACCCAGAAAAACAAGGGTAGATTACAATGAAGCCCAAAAAAGGTGTTGCATTGTCGCCACTTGCTTAGCAAGGGAATCAGCTAGCCCATTTGCAGTTCTTCTCACCCACTTGAATTCAGCACCTATTTCTTCCACAATCCTCTTCACTTCCCTGAGAACATGTTTGAGGTTCCATGGGGTATGTTTATTGTAACTTTCCCAAGAGATAACTACTTTAGAATCCCCTTCCACCTCTAGCTGTCTAAGGCCCAATTGCTTAGCTAACCACAGACCTTGTAACAAAGCCATCAGTTCAGCCTTGAATGAATTTGCAATGCCAAGTGGCCCTGAGTATAAGGCCAAGACTCTGCTCCCAGAATTTCTGATTACACCTATGCCTGCCAAACCTGGATTTCCCAAAGAACTCCCATCAAAATTCAACTTTAATCTGTTGCCTTCTGGGGGTTTCCATTCCATTCTGATTCTCTCTTTATCCCTTGAGGATCATGCTACTTCAGACCAATTTCTTATAATATGATTGACTGAGAAATTCTGGAAGCTGTCCAAAGTCTTTACCCAAAGTACAACCTTCACTTTTATGCAATCTATTACCTCCTCCAGAGATCTACTCTTTCCAGTGAAAATTCTGTTGTTCCTTTCTTCCCACACTACCCAACTGATTGCTACTTCAGTAGCTCTCCACATTATCCTCCCTCTTTTCTTTGGTTGCCTCAAGAAGTTCAGGTTGAAGATGTCCACCACCTCTGGAGGAGGATCCCACCTGCAGCCAAAAGGAGAAACAAAAACTCCCAGATACAAAACACAAAGGAACAAGAAATTAATAAATGGGAGATGGTCTCTCCACTATCCCTACATAAGCACATATGAGGAGAGAGGCAAGAAAAAGGATTTCTTTTCTGCAGCATATCACATGTACTTACCTTACCAAGGAAGATTTCCCAGCAGAAAGCTGGAATTTTTTGTGGGATGGGCTTATTCCATATTTCTTTCACTGGGAAGTCCACCCCTCGAGAGCTAGGTGAGGCAAGATGCTTAAAAAATGAAGAATAGGTAAATAGGCCATCTATAGAGCCGGTCCAAATTCTAGAGTCCTCCAAGTTTGGGTCCAAAACAACTGTCTCTAGAATAACAAGCAAGCAAATCAAGGAGGTATACTCATTATCCCTTAGGCCTCTTCTAAAACCAAAGTTCCAGTTTACCCTGGAAGGAGAAGGTATTTGGTATTCCCATTCTAGAGATAGTTTCACCCTTAAGGTTGGAAAGGACAAGAAGTTCAGGAAATTTGTCTTTTAATGGTATTTCCCCTACCCAAAGGTCTTCCCAGAAGTGGATTTTGTCACCCTTTCCCACATCACAACAAATGGAGTTAATAAAGATAGGGTAAACCTCGTGAATTGCTTTCTGAGGGGAAGCGGAGGATGAGTGGGGAGTAATTTTGGCATCCCAGCCATTACCATCCAAACCATGAATGCTTTCAAATACCTTATGCCACAGCCTATCACCTTTGAAGGGGAACCTCCATAACCATTTACCTAATAAGGCAGTGTTTCTAGTGACAATGTTTCCTAAACCCAAACCCCCTTTTTCTTTTGGTCTACTAGCCACTTCCCATTTAACCAAATGATCCTTTTTTTCCTCATCCAGTTCCCACAAGAAGTCCCTCATGTATTTGTCTAACTACCCTGCTATCATAGACAGGATGTGGAAGGTGGAAAGAAAATAAATTGGGAGATTTGCTAGTGTGGCTCTTAAATCATTTCTTACTACATGAATCCTCTTTTGACATTCCATTTTGTTCAGTGCCATATTTGTCATCAAATTATGGGCGCTTAAATCATTTCTTACTACTTCTACCATAGTCCTTTTTCTAGCCCCTTCAACTTGCAACAAATCACTTCTTCTAATGGGTGCTTGAGAAAGTCTTCTATGCACATGACCAAACCACCCCAGTCTACTTTATCTTATATTATCTCCTATTGGAGGTACTCCTGGGTTCCTTCATATGACTTCATTTCTGACCCTATCCTTTGTAGTTTTACCACTCATCCATCTAAACATACATATTTCTAAAAAACTCATTTTTAATCCCCATATCCATAAATAAATTTCTTTAATCTTGTCACTGTTGGGAAGAACATTATCTTTTTTTTCATTCCTATGATCAACCTCAATTTTATACTTCCTTCAATATTCATCTTTAATAAGATCATTTTGACCACCTCTTCATACTTTTGGCATTAATTCTGGCTCTTAGATGACTATTAAAATAAAAGATTTCAACTCCTAATAATTTCAAATTCTTCTGAACTTGTGAAAGCCTAATAAAAGAGAATTATAATTTCCTAAGAACAATTAGCAGAACTTTCTGTTAATGTTCTTAATGAAATAAAGAGATAAACATAGGTCCAAATCCAATTGGACATGGAATCTCTCTCAGGGCTGAACTGTTGGCAGTCATTCAAGGCTTAAAATTGCTAAGGTCAAAGGGATGGAAAGAAGTGGATGTTGAAGGAGATTGACAAACAGTTATCTGTTGGCTGAAGAATAGAGAAGAAATTCCATGGAGGATGAGGCATTTGGTAAGACAGGCACCCTCCCTAGGGGATCCCTTGAACACCTTATTCAACTGGATACCTAGAAGTGCCAATTCAATGGCTGACAAATTGGCTAGAGCAGGAGTGCCAAAGGATCATCTATAGTGGGGTTGTCCAGAGCCAGGCTGTAATTTGTAACTTGTCAGTTCTTTTTTATTTAGCTTCAGCTTTGAACTTGGCCTCTTATTCCTTTGGGGCCAGTTTGATGTATTCCAGGATTTTTTTTCAGTTCCTTGATGAATGAATTTTACTTGTTACTTATCAAAAAAAAATAGAGATAAGCATCATATATTTGCAAGATCTGCCATAGAAATAGTGAGAAAGTATCAAGCATCTACATTATTATAAAAACTATCTGGTTAAAAAAGTACATGCACAATTCCCATCATAAATTATGGCATCTGCGCTGGTAACTGAACTACATATACCTACTTCTCTATTCTGGGGTGGAACCTCAATCCCATGGATACCAGATAGAGCAGCATCCTTTTGGGCTAAGGTTCAACCATGCAACAACCGTTGTTGATTGCGTTTGTCAAATCTACAATGAGGAATAAAAAGAGAATGTAAAACTATAATTTTTTTTTTTTGTAAAGCATTGCTTGGTAATGGTAGAAACAGTGATTTAAAAGGCATGCCTCACACAGGTGAGGCGCATTTTAGGGTATGTGCCTCACCCAGGTCCTAGGCGCACCCCTTTCAAAAGGTGCACGTCTGGTGCTCCGAGAACCCCCTAATTTGCTAATGTTGTCTATTCATTCATTCCAATAAAATATCTTCTTAAAAGGCAATTAGAGTTATAAAATCATTCTTTTTTATGTGAGAAATGAGAACTTAAGACCCTAACAAGGACTTGTTCGGGTTTGCCCCGAGGGGCACAGTACAAAGGCGACTCATAGAATCGAGAATGCAATATGTTTTACACCACATTAGCTGCTTGAAGCAATGCAATTGAGGAAGAAAAGAGATTGTGGGTTTTACATGCTTGAAAATACTTTATATGTTTGCTTTTATTTTTAAATTTCATTTGGATATGGTTTACATGTTATGTTTATGTATTTTAATTTTATATAATAGGTTTTTAAACATTTATTTTAAAATTTAAGTTTATATTTTTTATTAAGATTATGTTTAATATTTTTTGAATTTTCTAATTTTTTGGCATTTTTTGAATTTTCTGACTTTCGATTTTTTATCATTTTTTTTTGTAATTTTGCGGAGAGAGAGAGAGAGAAAGAACACAGGAACGGGGGTACCAAGAAAAAAGGTGAAAACCAAAATCGCATTGGCAGATTTATGCCATTGCCACAATAAACCCTATAAGCACCAATTTTCAGTTAACTCCTTCATTATGGCATTCCTAAACCTTAGCCTACAAAGGAATATGGTATTCATAGATTACACTCATGATGTAAAGAGATTGGGCCGAATGGGTCCTAGTATCTTCTCTTGTAATATATTTTCTTTTCTTGTTGGCTAATGGGTCTCTCTTAATGGGCATGTTATTTCTTTTTGTTTAATCTCTTTATGTTACTGCCTAGCAGGCCACCCACTTAAGGGCATACTTGTCATTACTCTAACATTAATTCTTAATAAAAAAGGATTAGAGGAGAAAGGGAAGATAATTCGAATCTTCTTCTTCCTTCTCTTTTCGCCATCTTCTTCTCTTGTATTGCTGCTCTTACTTCTCTTCTTCCTTTTTTTTTCTCTCTAATCTTCAAATTTACACCTAATATTTGAGGACTGATTTACATCTTGGTATCAGAGCAGATATATTTCTTCCTTTTTTTTTCTTCTTCCTCTTTTCCCATACATCCTTAGATTAAGAGAGTGTATGGAGAGATAGGTTCTCTCTATAGTTCAAAGGATCTCTAGCCTAGTTGGTAGAGGGTTTGGAGAGTTTAAATCTGGTTGGATATTGCCAAGAAGTGGTGTTGTTCTGTTGCTGCCCAAAACCCTAGCCGATTAGAGATTTTCAAAGGTACAGGTAAAGGTGAAGCTTTGGGTGTGGCGCTTT
>NW_010729436.1:240351-251146 GCF_000365185.1 Nelumbo nucifera | reverse complement strand
TTGGGAGAAGGTAGGAAATTTTTGAAATTCGCCCCACCCATTCCGCAACCTTCATGGCGTCCATTAGATGGATCCTACCATTCTTTCAGATCAATGTTTGGGTCCCATGCAAAACAAGGATATCCAACTGGGTAGCAGTTTGAAGGATAAGTGAGCATATTGACTTAATGGGCCTAAAGCCCAATTCGAACTGGCTTAATTAGATTAATCAAAGAGGGGCGGTTCTGGGATTTAGATCAACAGATAGGATAAGGGATTGTCCCTATCCACTCAGAGAGTCCAGATCCAAATAAAGATTTGGATCAAAAAACTCCTAATTAGATTAAGAGGGCTGATCTTTATCTACAGATAAGATAAGGGATTATCCTTATCTCTTAAGGAGAGTCCAGATCCAAATATAAGATTTGGATTAGGAGAACCTCTTTTTAAGGCTATAAATATAGGAGTAGGGTGAACCTCTAGTTCATCCTTCAGTCTACTGATTCAAGAGAGAAGATAGTATACAGTTGGACTGCCTCTATCTTCTGCTCTTGCTCTCTCTTGCTACTGCCGCCATAACCAGTTCGATCTCCACTCTGGGAGTGATCAAGAAAGGGTTCTTGATATCATCTTTTGGCAGAAAAGGTGATATGAAGTCATGCTCACTCGCCCTCCATCAGATTCTTGTTGAAGAATCAAGTTCTTGCTGAAGAGCCATCCTGTTGATTTTGCTTCATCCTGCACCATGTCATCTTTGGTGGAAGCAGTCTTTGGATTCATCCTTAGGCATGAACACCTTCATTGGAGGTTACTATTACTTYGTATCAGGTATAACCCTCCACTCCCTTTTTGGTTTCAGATCTGGTCTGGTTTAGGTTCATATTGATCCTTGAAAATGCAGTTATCTAAAATATGGAATGTGATTCCCACATGGGAGGGAGAGAAATTTTTGAAATTTTGCCGTACCTTCCTGCTCGGGTTGGTTATCCATATGATGGATCACTCATCCCTTCAGGGTTGACAGGGACAGTGGTTTCAAAACTACATCAAACCAGATGGTTAGACCGGAAAAATTGGGAACCGGACACCGTTTCACCTCAAAACAACTTTTGTCCAAAAACCGTTTATTTGGTTAGCGAACCACTGACTTGGGCAATCCAATCGTCAATTCAAACTATAGTTTTTGGCCTTTTTTTTTTCTAATTTTTATTTTTTTTTTGTCAGAGTGGGTCATCCGTTCGGATCGAACAGTCAGACCATTCGACCCTAGAAGGGTTCCTTATCCGGTCCAATTTTAAAAACCTTGGACGGGGAGTGGGTGCCTTGCCTTGAGCTTGGCTTGCTGTATGGCATGGCCTGGCCCAAGGCCCGACCCATGGACCATCTCGGCCCACGACACGGCATGGGCCCATGAGGCACGGCCTGGGACGCCTCATGGGCCAGCATGACATGACTCATACTTTACACCTCTACTTGAACCGGCTCAATACTAGGGACGGGGTATGGAAATTTGAGGATTCTCCATCCTTGATGAGGAGTGGGGTGCCTTGCCCCTAACTAGCCCGACATTGGGGAGTGGTTACCTTGCCCTAAACCCACGTGATACTGGGGACGGGGCGGGGATGGGGTAGAGTGTCTTGACTATGGGGCAGGGAAAGGGATGGGGTGCCCTGCCCTGAACCCACCCCTTTGTTATTCCTATATAATTGTTAATTATTAGTGGAATTAATAAAAATATTAGCTTTTATAATTATTTTTATTTATTTAAAATTAATCAAATTTTCATTTAAAAATAATAAAAAGAATAAAAATTATTAAAATTACTACAAATTATTAATAAAACTAAATTTATTAAAAAATATTTGTTTATATTCAATTAACAATAATTATTTTTTATAAAGCAACATTAAATGAAAAATAAAGTTATTAAGTTTTTCAAACTTTCCCATGCATCGCATAGGTCCCTGCTAGTATAACAAATAAATTCATACCTTGGGGATGGCCTTTTTGGTGGCTGGTGTGTCGGCATCCTCGTATTCCTCCACGATGGTATAATAACTCTCTGTTTTCATTGGTGACATGTACCCACCTAGACTGCTTCTTCTTTTCCGATGCTGATTGAGGCTCATTTGTCAGATTTAATAGTTGGATGCTTTCCACTTTAGCTACTCTAGTCTCACTTTCTTTAGGCAACTCTGTGTAGTAAATTGCATCCTAAAGATGGGTCTCTATCCTGTCGAATAGAACGCAAGTAGCTAGGATTCTCACTACACGACCTCAGTGTTTGGCCTTGATGCACTGGCGGTATGTGGATGGGACCAAGGCCAAACCATGTATCAACGGTCTCACCAACAAGGCATGATATGTTGTCCTTCCCGAAATAACCTGGAACTCTTGGTTAATGGTGAACAAACCAATGGTGACCGACAAATTAATGGACCCCTCCGTGATGGATGCATCCCCATTAAAATCTATAACTTCCACGGGTATCCCTTTAACAGTCTTCTTTTGTATATTTATCAGCTTCAGGGTGTGGACAAAGATCAGGTTCACAGAGCTTCCCTGGTCAATCATCGAGCACCGCATTTCATACCCCCTATCTTGGCCAGCATGTTGTCTGGGGTGAACTCCACATTGGACCTATCCAAACGATGGGGCTCGAGTGGCCTTTTGAATGCATCAAATAGTGCTTTGATGGCAAGTCGCTGTGTTGCAGCACTAGCTCCCTACTTGCTAAAGAACTGTTGCAGGTCCAGGCTCTGTTCAAATCGCTGGATCAACATATCCGAATGGTCGCCTCCTGGTGTTCCTACCACATTGATACTACCTCCTTGGGTGTGTGTGGGGAGGGAATTAGTCTCTACCTAAGCTCGCTTTCTTTTGACAAAGTCATCTAGCTTTACCTTCTATACAAACAACCGCCGAAGTGTGAAGCAGTCCATTAGATTGTGATTTGGCGACTAATGGTAGTTGCACCACCTCCCCCCGTGCCTCTCTATCTCTGGGTTGACTCCCGGTGATGGTGGTGGTAGATTCATCACACGATCCTCTACCAATTTTTTCGTTATCATTATTACCTCATCCTTGCTGCAGGAGAAAGGAGGAGGGGGTGGAGATAATGGGTTGTTCTGCTAGTTCTGGCTGCCACCATGGTAATAGGGCGCTTGGTTAGGCCCCCTAGTGTTCCTAGGCCTTTGGTCGACAGCATACGCTTCATTCCTTCCATATTGCAATGCCGCCGAGACAGACTGGGGTGTTTCATTCTTGATAGTGTATGTTGTCCTCTCTGTGCACTTCCACAATTGACTAAATGTCTCAACTTCAATGTTCTCGATGCCTATCCTGTAGGCTAGGTGAGTTCCTTGCATGCACTGTTTGACAAAGCTCTTTTTAGTAGCATGCTCATCAAAGATAGAGTGAGTCAGCTTCTGACCTCATTACATAAGCCAGGAGGTCCTCCCCTGTGCGCTATTCTGTGTTGCGCAGGTCTGCCATCGTCAATCTCCACTCTAGGATGAACCATTTGTATGCAGGTCCGATAAGGGATTTAGAAAATAGTTGAACCTTTAGGTCCCCATCCAAGGCGAATAACGATCCCAACGTGTCCTCGAATTTATTGATGTGTTCTTGTGGGCTTCCCTTTTGCCCATCATACTGCGGCCACTACTGTGGTAGGACGTAGCGGGAGGGGTATGGCTTGTATAAGATGTGGTTAGAGTAGGGCTTTTGGAGTATGAGTCCAGATTTGGTCCTATTCTAGCTTTCTTTCATCAAGCCCTGGACATATTCTTTCAGTTTGTCACAACTGATGGGTGCTTCTATTGCCGTGTTGTTTTGTGGGGTCATGCGAGGTTGTTCAATAGTAGAGAAGTGGGTTCTTTATGACATATCTTGTGCAGGCATAGGGCTGGTTCTAGGAGGATATTCATTCATGCTGTAATTCAAGTTTGCAGGGTGGTTAGCAGGGATAGATGTAGAAGGGTTGGCTTGGGGTGAATGGGGCATGCTCGGTTATAGATGACTTTTGAAGAAGTAACTGCAAGGTGTTTCTCATCTTGGCCTGCATCTTCTCTATGCAGCCGAAATGAGTCTCGAAATCGTATAACTTGCTAGAGAGGATTTTGATGTCAACTTGCCTGGCTAATTCTTGGCCAATCTGGTATTCGGCCTCCAGGTTAACATTGTCATGTTCATTGGGTTGTCCTTCTAGAATAGGGGAAAGGTTGATTCTATGGGCAGCCATCCTTTGTGATCAAGGATGAACCAGAGATTCTAATGTTTATGTGATGGTAAGGCTATGTACGGGGATCTCCTTGAAGGACGAAGGAAGGCTAAGGGCAAAGGGTAGGCTAAAGGCTATAATTGGCATAATGTTGTTCTTGTTATGAGTTAGGCCTCCTTTTGTAGGGAGAGATACCGAGGTCCCCAAAGGAAGGAGCCAAAAGTGTTTTATTCCAACTAGGAAAGGAAATCTTTGATTCGGTGTCAGTTGTCAAGGAACACTACTAGGATTTCACCATGTGTCTTATGAGATCCCTATAGGACGAGGATTCCTTTCGTCTAAGGATTCTCATAATATACGTATGCTACTTCATTTTGCAAGTCTCTTAAATTAACGTGGCACGAATGACATCAATAATATTCTTACGTGTCTTTTCTAATCTTACTGGGCATTCTGTCATGAGTGGCATCGGTAAGTCACGTGTTTCTTTATTTGTCTCTGACCTGTGATGGTCATGAGCTCATTACAGGTTCACGATGGCTCTGAGCTCATCGTAGACTCGCAATAGCTTTGAGGTCATCATGGGCTTGTGATTACCTTGTGCTCATCGCAGATCTCTAGCGACTTCGAATTCCTTTTCGGTGCCCTAGCTTTGGATCTTTTGCAGTTCTGTGGTGACCCTGAGCTCATTGCAAGCTCATTTTAGGCTTTGAACTCATCACAAGTCTATGCAGGCTTTGAGCTCATCATAGATGAACTCCCGTGACTTAGAGTTGAGACGGACTCAATGGAGACCAATGGAGTCTAGGCTCTAGTAGATCCGCCCCTTAGGGTAAAGGCAATTGGTTGCAAATGGATCTATAATAGGAAGAAGGGCCTCGATGGTAAAGTTGAGACCTACAAGGCTCATCTTGTGGCGAAAGGGTACACTCAGAAGGAGATAATCGATTATGAGAAAACCTTCTCGCCCATGGCCATGCTTAAATCCATTAGGATGCTACTAGTTGTAGCAACATACCATGACTATGAGATTTGGAAAATGGATGTCAAAACTGCATTCCTGAATGGAGATCTTACTGAAAATATCTATATGCAGCAACCGCAAGGTTTCATAGCTGTAGTTCGGGAACACATGGTATGTAAACTCAATCGATCCATATATGGACTTAAGTAAGCTTCTAGAAGTTGGAACATCCGGTTTGACTCTACCCTCAAATAGTTTGAATTTGAACAAAATCCGGATGAGCCATGTGTTTACAGGAAGACCAGTGGTGATAAGGTTACATTCTTGGTTCTGTATGTAGATGACATTCTACTCATTGGGAATGATGTAGGAATGTTAATTATGGAGAAAGTGTGGCTTTCATAGCATTTCACCATGAAAGATCTTGGAGAAGCCTACTACATATTGGGTCTTCGACTATATAGAGATAGGTCAAAGAGGATAATAGGATTATCCCAGTCTACATACATTGACAAAAAAATCAAGAGATACAGCATGGAGAACTCCAAGAAAGGAAATGTTCTTTTCAGGCATGGAGTCACTCTCTCCAATGGTATGTCCCCCAAGACTCCCGAAGAGATTGAGGGCATGAAAGAGGTTCCCTATGCCTCAGCCATAGGGAGCATCATGTATGCCATTCTATGCACTCGTCCTGACATCTCTCAAGCAGTGATTGTGGCAAGCAGATACAAATCTAACCCAAGGCAGGAGCATTGAACCGCTGGGAAAAACATACTAAAATACATTCAAAGTGTTAGACAATGTATGCCCTTAGCTCCAATCAGATTGATGTACATTAWGACATTTATTGTAAATGAATAAAGTACATATTTGATTCATGTTATTGTGGTGTGTTTCTGTGTAATACCCTTAAACTGGACACATAATGAGACTCGTGTTAGTTTAGAATGTTCACAACCGTTTGATAAGTTTGGAGAGATTTATCCTGTTAAGGTTGACACTGGTGTGCCCCGAAGTGTTGGGGTGGCCTGTCTCAGCTGCTAGGGTGAAACTTGAGGTACATGCAGTGTAGGTTTACTTGAAACCCTGAACCGGACCAAATTTCCAGTATTGCCCAGGACCCCTAAACTCGATTATGATACTGCACTAGGTGTCGGACTGGGCTGTCTTCGATATGCCAATCAGTGAGATCCTTAGCAGGGGTCAAAACCTGGGTATGTTGGGACAATCCGAGAATTCATCTGAGTGGGTGATCATAGTGATAGGATCAGCCCCTTTGTCGGACAATGGTAATGATCAAGGATGCACTCTCTCTGATGGAAACCAAGACTACCAGCAGCCAATTTCAATCGTTGAAATTTGTTTTACAAAATATATTTCACATACGGATATAAAATTATATATATATATATATATTATGGTTTCAAATTGTTTGCAAAAGGTTTTAATTCCTAGGATCCATGTGAGCAGAGAGTGCAGCATTGTTCCTTGCAGCCGAGTGAGAGGTCCTCTCTTGTCGGGCAGGGTATGATCATTATGGGTTGAGAGGTTAAGTGTAATACCATTGAGGGTAATACCTGATGGGCTAATTTAGCATCTGTCCACTGTCCCTAGGTTTTTATAAGGTGGCTTGGCCCAGGGACCACTTAGAGTAAGTGTTGGGCCCATTAGGAGTCCATGTGATGGGCTTCAGTGGGTTCACTGTCTTTTCAGTGAATTCGGCCAGGCCTTGTAACAGAGGCTAGGCTGAACCCATGTGGCTGATGTGTAGATCAATGTTTGGGTCCCACGCCATACAAAGAAGCCCAACTGGGCAGCAGTTTGGAAGTAGTTCAAGCACTTAGACTTCATGGGATTAAAAGCCCATTTCGAACTGGGCTGATATGATCAATTAAATAAAGGGGCGGATTTGGGATTAAATCAGCAGATAAGATAGGGTCTTACCCTATCCACTCAGAGAGTCCAGATCTGAATCTCTGGAAACCTCATAATGAGATTAGGAGAGAGCTGATCTAATCTGCAGATAAGATAAGGGCTTATCCTTATCCCTTAAAGAGGACTCATAATCCAAATACAGATTGGGAATAGGAAACTCCTAATGAGATTAGGAGATCTCTTTAAGCCTATAAAAGGAGGAGGGGGCGAACCATTCAGTTCATCCTCAGCATCCAGAAATCTCAAAGATACAAGATCTCAGAGCATAGAGATAAGTCGAATACAGTGTGACTACGCCTTCTCCCTGTGTTCTCCTCTTGCCGCCGCCATACTACGAGTTCGTTCTCTAGTCTTAGGAGTGATCAAGATCAGATCTGGATATCAGTCTTTGGAGAAAGACTGATTTAAAGTTGTGCTCACTGCCTCCATCGAATTCTTGTGAAGGGTTCGGTTCTTGGGAAGAACACTGTTGATTCTGCTCCACCCTACACTGTGTCATCTTCAGTGGGAACAGTCTTTGGAGATTTTCTTTGGGCGTGAACACCTTCATTGGGAGATACTATTTCTTTGTATCAGGTATATTCCTCTCCTACTTTTTGGTTCAGATCTGATTTGGTTCTTAGTTCAAGATTGATCCTTGAAAAATGCAGTTTTTCTAAAACAGGGAATGCGATTCCGACATGGGAGAGAGATATTTTTGAAATTTCGCCCTACCATCCTACAGAGTTCGGCCATCCAGATGATGGATCTCTCAACCAATCAATGGTATCAGAGCCATGGTTCAAATCTTGAACCAAATTAAATCAGATCTGAACCTGCGCAAATGGGCAGAAGGCGTTCTACCCGATTTGCGCTGATTAGGGTTTTTCTGGGAAATCGGTTCCCAGTTAAAGGGAAAATGATCTGAAATTAATTTTTAGAAATCTGGAATTTATTTAGAACTGTTCTTTATTATTTTCTTGTTTTCTGGGCTGTTCGTACAACTGGAAATCGAAATCTTGATTGGCGCAGTGAACCCGCGATTTGTAGTTTTCTTTTTACATTCTGCTCTGTAAATAATTTTTTTTTTCTAGATTGAATGTATAGGATTCGATCAGAAGTAATATTAATAGAAATTAGGTTTTCTATTTATTTTATTTTCTTGATCAAAGATGGCGGCACAGAAGGAGAATTTGCAGATGTCAAGATCGCTATCTGCTATTTGCAGTTTGTGAAACTGCAAACTGGGTTCTGACATTTGTTTTGCAGGATGGAGGTGTGCGAACAACCCTATGACTGATTCTTGCTTGTTCTTTAATCAGTAAATTAATTTCATATCGTTTCTTGAATTAAATCTTTAATTAAAAATGAAACCCTAGACCCATTCGAACCAGGTTGGTCCAAACTGGTTGTACCGAACCTATGGTTCGATGGAGGCTGAATGTCAACCCTAATTTCCCACTTTTGGGTCAAGGGATTGATGGTTAATTAAGAGACTTAATTCGGCCCACACCTGTAAGGCCTAGTTTTGAGGTGTTAAAACTACAAAAGCCCACTTTTTGCAAGAAAGCTATATGGGCCGAACTACCTAACCCTATTCGGCCCATATACCTAGATAATATTAATTGGTAACATTATGGATTAAAATGGGATTTATTAATGGGCTTTATAGATATTAATTGATTGGATCAATTCTATCCTTGCATGTGATGTATGGATGTGTGATGTGCTACGTACATGGGCCATAAGTACTTTGGCTCATGCAGATACGACAGTGGCTCTTGCGCACACCATGGCTGAATGCACATCATTGCCATGGTGTCCCTAAAGATCATTGGATGATCTCCCTCAATGGTAGGCCCCACACCCCTGAAAAATGATACGTTCAAAACCCTAGTCGTTTAGGGCCCACCAGAAATTTGGCTTTATGAAAGTCAGTGCGAGCCACTCTGGTTTGACCTAAATTAAACTAGGGTGTAACTTTTGTTCCCTCCTAAAATATGAGTGCATGTGATAGGGAGATTCATATGATGAATTCTCTAAAGGCCTTCCATCATTAGCATGAAGATGGGTCCTTCAGTAATGAGAAAATGCACCAGAAAATGGGCTATCCATTTGTTGTTGGATCTATCGGAGTGTTTCATAAGATGATAGGGGCATCATAGACCGATGTGGGAGGGGCTTCACCAGAAAATGGAAACTCTCTCACGGTACCTTGGCGTTCACAAATACGATGGGTGAGCACTCACTAGACAGAAAGGTTTAACCTAAAATGGCTCTGAACCTTGTCTGATATAGGCCAAAGGGAAAGCTCATATGATGAGTGGATAAGATCCTTCACGGAAAGGTGGTGGGGTTATGCAGCTGAAAAAGTTGGCTCCATGCACCCTATGTGGTTTCCGACATTTTCAGAGACAATTCGCAGTCTCCGTCACTGAGATAGGAGTGAAATCTCAAAGATGAATAAATGGGAATGGAACATAGATTAAAAGCCATATCTATGTGGATAACATGAATCAAATTAGGTTGTGGACTGATGTTTGCTCTTTTCTCAGAAAATGGCAAACGGACAATTTGCAAAGCTTCTTGACGACAACAAGCTTAAGGGCCCAAATTATGTCGACTGGTATCATAACCTTATGCTGGTGTTGACCTGAAAAACTGGACAAGGTGGCCAAGAATCCTGCCCCGGAACGTCCGGGAGATAGGGCTTCTGAGGCACAGAGAAGGAACTATCAGGAATAGGAGGAGAAAAACTCCCTCGCCCGGTGTTACATCATTGCCTCCTTGGACAATCCGATACAGAGGCAGTTCGATCAGATCGAACTAGCCAAGGACATATTGGATAGGTTAAAGACAATGTATGAAGAGCATAATCGTTCTACTCGGTAGAAAGTCTTGAAACAATTCATGACCGCACAAATGTCCAAGGGGCAACAAGTTCTGACCAATGTCTTCGAATGATGGGCTACATCAATGAGCTTGAGGCTCTTGGATCTGGGCTGGATCACACGACCCAGATAGACGCCATTCTCAACTCTTTGCCTCCGTCCTTTAATCCGTTCATAATGAACTACAATATGAATAAGCTGAATGTCAGCGTTCAGAAACTCAACAATATGTTGCAGCGGGCCGAAGAACTGATTAAGAAGGATGAGCCCCTAGTCATGCTTGTTGAGCCTGGCAAGAAGGGCAAGAAGAGGAGGGCAAAGAGAAATCCCCAGAAGAAGGCCACCAAACCCAAGAAACAAAAGAAAGACAAGGCATCGGATGTCTGTCATTTCTGCCATCAGGCCAGCCACTGGAAGAGGAATTGTCCTTAATACCTGGAATCCAAGAAAGGTAATTTTGAATCTTGTGTCATAGAAACCAATTTGTTGGTAGCTTTTGCGTCCTGGTGTATTGACTCTGGGGCTTCAACTCATGCGTGTAACTCACTAGAGGGGTTCAAGGTAAGCAGAAGGCTGAGTGAAGGAGAAGTAACGCTTTACTCGGGGACTTCTACAAGTGTTGCAGCTATGCCCATAGGAACCGTAGAATTAATTTTTAGAGAAGGATCTATTGTACTCAAAGATTGTCTTTTTGTACAGAATTTAAGAAGAAATTTGATGTTTGTCTCAAAACTGTGTGCGGATGGTTATTCTGTCTTCTTTAGTAATACGATTACTATTAAAAGAAACAACAGATTCATCGCATACGGGGAACTGGAGAACGGT
>NW_010729436.1:164427-210571 GCF_000365185.1 Nelumbo nucifera | reverse complement strand
TGGGTAGATGCCATGAGAGCTGAGATGGACTCAATGGAGACCAATGGAGTCTGGACTCTAGTAGATCTGCCCCCCGGGGTAAAAGTAATTGGTTGCAAATGGATCTATAAGAGGAAGAAGGGCCCCGATGGTAAGGTTGAGACCTACAAAGCTCGTTTGGTGGCAAAAGGGTATACTCAGAAAGAGGGCATCGATTATGAGGAAACCTATTCGCCCATGGCCATGGTTAAATCCATTCGGATCCTGCTAGCTGTAGTAGCATACCATGACTACAAGATTTGGCAAATGGATGTCAAAACTGCATTCCTGAATGGAGATCTTATTGAAAATATCTATATGCGGCAACCGCAAGGTTTCATAGTTGTAGGTCAAGAACACATGGTATGTAATTTAAATAGATCCATATATGGACTTAAGCATGCTTCTAGGAGTTGGAACATCCGGTTTGACTCTATTGTCAAAAAGTTTGACTTTGAGCAGAATCCGGATGAGCCCTATGTTTATAGGAAGTCTAGTGGGGATAAGGTTACATTCCTGGTTCTATATGTAGAGGACATTCTACTCATTGGGAATGATGTAGGAATGTTAACTATGGTGAAAGTATGGCTTTCACAGCAATTCTCCATGAAAGATCTTGGAGAAGCCTCCTATATACTGGGTCATCGACTCTATAGAGATAGATCGAAGCGGATAATAGGATTATCCCAATCTGCGTACATTGACAAATTTTTCAAGAAATACAGCACGGAGAACTCCAAGAAGGAAAATATTCCTTTCGGGCACGGAGTCACTATCTCCAAGAAGATGTCTCCCAAGACTTCTGAGGAGATTGAGGGCATGAAAGACGTTCCCTATGCCTCATCCGTAGGGAGCATCATGTATGCCATGTAGTGCACTCGTCCTGACATTGCTCAGGTAGTGAGTGTAGTAAGCAGATTCCAGGCCAACCCAGGCCAAGAGCGCTAGACCATTGTGAAAAATATACTTAAGTACCTTCGAAGGACAAAAGAGTTTTGTCTGGTATTCGATGGTAGCTCACTACAGATCCAGGGGTATACTGATGCCGATTTCCAGTCRGATCCAGATGATAGAAAGTCTACATCTGGGTATGTTTTCACAATAGGATCATGTGTTGTTTGCTAGAAAAGCAGCAAACAGAGGTCCACGATAGACTCCACAACCGAAGCCGAATACATAGCCGCAAGTGAAGCTTCCAAGGAAGCCGTGGGGATGAAAAAGTTCATTCACGAATTAGGATTACTTCCGTCCAGCACATCACCCATCTCGTTGTTGTGTGACAACAATGGAGTTATCGCTCAGGCTAAGAAGCCACGAGCCCACTCATAGTCGAAGCACATCGAGAGGAAGTACCACGTATTGTGGGAGATTGTTGGTAAATGGGACATCCTGATTCAGAAGGTAGCGTCAGCGGAGAATGTAGCAAACCCATTGACTAAGCCACTCACATAGAAATTGTTTGATAAACACGTGGAAAGTCTGGGACTCTGGCTTATACCAGATTGGACTAAGCCACTTACTTAGCTCTAATCGGATTGATGTACATTATCACATTTAATGTAAATGAATAAAGTACATATTTGATTCATGTAATTGTTGTGTGTTTCTGTGTAATACCCTTAAACTGGACACTTAATGAGACTCGTGTTAATTTAGAATGTTCACAGTCATTGGATAAGTCTGGGGAGATTTATCCTACTAAGGTTGACACTGATGTGCCGCCAAGTGTTGGGGTGGCCTGTCTCAGTTGCCAGGGTGAGACCTGAGGTACATGCAGTGTAGGTTTACTTGAAACCCTGAACCGGACTAGATTTCTAGTATTGCCCTGGACCTTGGAGATTGATGGGCAAAACTGAAAAGTTACACCTGACCCCTAGACTCGATTATGATACTGCACTAGGTGTCGGATTGGGCTGTCTTTGATATGCCAATCAGTGAGATCCTTAGAGGGGGTCAAAACCTAGGTATGTTGGGACAGTTCGAGAATTCATCTGAGTGGGTGATCATAGTGACAGGATCAGCCCCTTTGTCAGACAAAGGTAATGATCGGAGATGCACTCTCTCTAATGGAAACCAAGACTGCCAGCAACCAATTTCAATCATTTAAAATTGTTTTGAAAAATATATTTTATATACAGATATAAATATATATATTATGGTTTCAAAATGTTTTCAAAAGGTTTTAATTCCCAAGATCCATGTGAATAGAGAGTGCAGCACTGTTCCTTGCAGCCGAGGGAGAGGTCCTCTCTTGTCGGGCAGTGTATGATCATTATGGGCTGAGAGGTTAAGTGTAAGACCATTGAGGGTAATACCTGATGGGCTAATCTTGCATCTGCCCACAATCCCTATGTTTTTATAAGGTGGCTTGGCCCAAGGACCACTTAGTGTAAGTGTTGGGCCCATTAGGAGTCCATGTGATGGGCTTCAGGGGGTTCACTGTCTTTTCAGTGTATTCGGCAAGGCCTTGTAACAAAGGCTGGGCAGAACCCATGTGGCAGATGTGCAAATCAATGTTTGGGTCCCACACCATACAAAGAAGCCCAATTGGGTAGTAGGTTGGAAGCAGTTTGAGCACTTAGACTTATTGGGCCTAAAGCCCATTTCGAACTGGCCTAGTTTGACTAGTTAAATAAAGGGGGCGGATATGGGATTAAATCAGAAGATAGGATAGGGTCTTACCCTATCCACTCAGAGAGTCCAGATCTGAATTCAAATCTGGAAGCCTCCTAATGATATTAGGAGAGAGTTGATCTAATCTGCAGATAAGATAAGGCTTATCCTTATCTCTTAAAGAGAGTCCAGATTCAAATAAGGATTTGAATCAGGAAACTCCTAATGGGATTAGGAGCTGGTCTCTTTAACCCTATAAAAGGAGGAGGGTGTGAACCATTCAGTTCATCCCAATGAGATCCCAGGCATCCAGAGATTAGATCTCTAGAACACCCAGGGAGAAGACAACAACAGTGTGACTGCGCCATCTTCTCCCTATGTTTCCTCTAGTTGCCGCCATACTGCCAGTTCGATCTCCATCCTTTGTAGGAGCGATCAAGAGGTGTCTGGACATCAGTCTTTGAAGAAAGGCTGATCAGAAGTCGTGCTCACTGCCTCCATCAAATTCTTGCTGAAGAATTCGATTCATTGGACGGACCCTGCTGATTCTACTCCACCATTCACTATGTCATATTCAATGGGAGCAGTCTTTGGAGTCTTTCTTTGGGCGTGAACACCTTCGTTGGGAGATATTGCATCTTCGTATCAGATATATCTCTCTCCTACTGTTTTGGTTCAGATCTGGTTCAGTTTTGGTTCAAGATTGATCATTGAAAAATGCAGTTTTTCTAAAACAGGGAATGCGATTCCCACATGGGAGAGAGAGAAATTTTTGAAATTTCGCCCTACCTTCCTGTAGGGTTCAGCCATCCATATGATGGATCTCTCATCCCTTCACCTAGGTATCAAAAACCTTATGGAATTAATGTGTATTTCCCATAAAGAAAAGCATTAAAAGCAAGGAAAACACAACATTGAAAGCAGCTCAAGAAACAAGATATTTAAGTTCATCGCAAATCATAATTGTAGATATTCTTCATACAATAATTTAAAAGCTTTTTAATAAAACATTCCAAAAACTTGACAGAGGTCTGATGGTTGATCTATTGTAACCGATTCCGTAATAGAGCAAACTACGCTTGAAAACTCCAGTAAAACACTTGATAAATTTGATGAGGGTGTAAAACGTTGCACTATCAAGTGCATGGCAGTGACATTAAGATGCCAATGCATGATTAACATGATCTTTCAAGATAGTATTCTCACATATGCTCCTTTTGGATGATGGGTAATTTGTAAATTCTGGACATGTTGCCACTTGTTTAGAGAATGGTGGTTGACCTGTTATCAAGCTTTTATTATCATCATTTCTATCTTCGATTTTTTTTTCATTTTTAATCATGATATGTTAAGTTGCAATTGAAAATAAAAACATTGATAAAAATGTGCATTATGTTGCAGTACAAATAACAATCCGTTGTAAGCCAGGAAATCAACAAGATTTATGCTATGCAATGATGCAAAACAATGCCAATTTCTTCTCCACAAGGGACTTTGATTCCGCAAGGGTCTTTACTGCCACAAGGGACTTTAGCACCATAAAAGACTCTGAAAAAGATATAATTTAAATGAGAAATTAATGTTTTTTTCTTAACTAAAGCAGATGATTTTTATATCTAATATGCTTTATGCCATAGTGCAAATAACAATCCACGGTATGTTGAGAAATAAGCAATAAAACATTGATATCTTAGCCACGAGGGACTTTTACTACCTCATGGGAATTTGTTTCCATGAGGGACTTTGCTGTAAGCATATTTCAAGTGAATGATTTTTAACTGAAATTTGACAAGAAACTAATGAGTTTTAACTTAAACATAGATGATTTCTAAGCCCAAAGGTAAGAGATTTTCGAAAACTGATGATTTCTATGCCCGAAGGCAAGAGATTTCAAAAACTAATGATTTCTAAGCCCTAAGGCAAGAGATTTCAAAGACTAATGATTTGTAAGCCTAAAGGCAAGAGATTTAAAAAAATAATGATTTCTAAGCCTGAAGGCAAGAGATTTCCAAAAACTGATGATTTCTAAACCTAAGGCAAGGGATTTCAAAAAATTGATGATTTCTAAGCCCTAACGCAAGAGATTTCAAAAACTGGTGATTTCTAAGCCCAACAATAAGAGATTTCCAAAAACTGATGATTTCTAAGCCCTAAGCCAAGAGATTTCAAAAACAAATGATTTCTAAGCCCAAAGATAAGAGATTTCAAAAATTGATGATTTTTAAGCCCGAAAGCAAGAGACTAATCATTTCTAAGCCCGGAGGCAAGAGATTTCAAAAACAAATGATTTCTAAGACCGAAGGCAAGAGATTTCAAAAAATTGATGATTTCTAAGACCGAGGGCAAGATACTTCAAAAACTGATGATTTCTAAGCCTTAAGGCAAAAGATTTAAAAAACTGATGATTTCTAAGACTGAAGGCAAGATATTTCAAAAAGCAGATGATTTCTAAGCCCGAAGGCAAGAGATTTCCAAAAATTGATGACTTTTAAGCCCAAAGGCAAGAGATTTCCAATGACTTATCATGGACGACGAGGAGCATTAGCGGCACGGCATATCAACTAAGGTCAGATTCCTACTTGTTCTTTTTGCTTTCTCATCTATAATTTTTCTTGTGTACAACTTTTGTATTTCTTCTTTTGTGTACTCTTTACCGTGGGAATGGTTTCCGGATTTAGGTTCAAATTTGTCAAAATTGTAGCCATTATATTTTGATTATAGGAAATATTTTTTGTATTTTAATTCACAAATAGAAATAGGTAGCCTTGCTTGTTTTTTGGGTTTGGAACAACAAGATTTTGGTTCAAGATGTTCATCTTCCATTTATCTCCAATTTCTTTATTTTTATTAGAATTAGAATTTTATGTTTTTGTTGCCAAACCTAAGCGGTTGAATTCGAATCAGTTGAACATTCGATTATTCACTTGAATTTGAATCCTATTAATGATTTTAAATATTCGACGGATATTGAATCAAATTCAAAACCTTATTTATCCAATCAAATTCAAATTTAGATATATCTTGATTCACTTCAATTTTGATCTGTGTAGATCCCTATATGTTACCCTTATCCACCTAGACTCAGGGGTTGTTAAATAGTATGTGCCCTTAGCTCTAATCAAATTGATGTACATAAAATATTATTAGTGAATAAATAAAGTACATTATTTTTTCATGTTTTAATCGATATGTTTTCTATGAATTATTCCTTAAACTGCACACTTACGAGACTCATGTTAGTTTAAAATGTTTTTAGCCATCGAATAGAGTTTGGGAGTTTATCTTAACAAGGTTGACACTGGTGTGCTATCGAACTGGTGGAGCAGCTTGTCTCAGCTGCTAGGGTTAGACCCCAAGCACATACAATGAGTGTTTAGAAAAAGCACTAAACCCAAACCAATTTCCAATTATGCCCTGGACCTTAGAGATAAATGGGCAAAATTGGAAAGATGCACTTAACCCTAGACTTGATTATGATATTGTACTAGGTATTGGACTAAGCTGCCTTTGATGTGCCAACCAGTGAGATCCATCAAGGGTTAAATACTTGGACATGTTAGGGTAATTTGGGAAATTACTTGAGTGGGTGATAATAGTAATAGGATCAATCCCTTTGTCAAACAAAGTGAATATCATGCTTTATACTCTTATAGAAACCTAAATTTTCAGTAGTGGATTTCAACTGTATTTGAAATCTGATTTAAATAATGTATCTATATGTTATATTACTATTTTATGTAAAAGGTTTGCAAAAGGTTTTAATCTCAGGATCCATCTAAGCAAAGAATATGACACTGTGTTTTGCAGTTAGGGAAAAAGTCTATCCCTGTTGACATTGTTCTAATGATTATGAGCCGAGATGATAGGTATAAAGAACCATTACAGGGTTGATTACCTGATAGACTTTATCTTACATAAGTCCAATATCCTTGGATCTTCATATGGTGGCTAAATCCAATGATCATTTTGGTGTAAATGTTGGACCCAAACTAAGGCCAAGCTTATTAGGTCAGGTGTTCACTACCCTGAGCAGTGAATCCGGCATAACCTCTTCTAGAGATAGGGTTGACCTCTTATGGACTTGTGTGAAACTTTTGTACGTCCCACACCATATAATATTCAGGACCAAAGTGGCCATGCAACACCTTGGGACATGAACCATTAGATAAAATGGGCTTAAGGCCCATTACTAATATGATTGGTTAAGTGATCACATGACAACTTGTCATGTGACTTGGGTTGAAAATGGGCATGGATCTAGGCATAGAACACCTATCCTCTTAAGAGGATAATGCTTATCAATTAAAGATGGAGTCCTAATCCAAATTTGATTTGGATCAGTTTCTAATTAGATTAAGAGAGTACTCTATATAAAGGAGAAAGAGGGGAGAATCCAATTCAACTAATTCTCTCAACTCTCTTGTTCTTTACTCTTCTCCCTTGCCTCCCAGATACCCTAATTTGACCTAGCATTGTTAGGGACTGATTTCTATCATTCCTTCACTATGTTTTTGCAAGAAAAACATCAAGGTACATTAGGTTCACAAAGCCAATTCGATCCAAGTAAGTTAGAGAATAATATTTGTTGAATCAGCTTCACATACACACTAAATCTTTAGTTGGAGGTTGATTTTGGGACTAATATTGGGTGTAAACTACAACTTTGGGAGCTGAATTTTATGGTCTCTGTATCAAGTATGATCAGTTTTAATTTGATTTTCAAATCTGATCCAGTTCAGTGCAAGAAATTAAAACCTGGTTCGGAGATGTCAAACTTCAAAATTACAAGGAAATCAATTCCTGGGTTAGGTTAGAAAATTTTTGTAAATTCGACTAGCCACCAAACCTGGTTCGGAGATGTCAAACTTGAATTCCTTACCCTTCCAACAAGGTGTGAATGGATTGAATGCAAATCGAATTAAACAATATCTGAATTCAAAACCGATTAGAAAAATTGATATCTGAATTCAATTCAATATCTAGTAGATAATGAAAATTAATGTTTGAATTCAAATTCAATTAAATATTCAAATATTTTATTCGATTCGAATTCAATCGATTAATTATTTTAGGTAATTAATAAAATGATTTAGTTAATATATATAAATTGTATAAAATATTTAAATATTTTGCATATTATATATCAATCGAATCTAAATATTTATCGAATCGAATTAGGTTATATTCGAATTGGATTTAATTGCTTAAACGGTATGGATAATATCCACCAACGCTGCCTATGTCATATTTTCTACATGTGGGATCCCTTTAGAAAAAGACAAGAAAAAGGCAGGTTTCTAATTGCCCAAGGAGAGATGGGATAGGAGAGTACATAATCCAAGTCATAAATTTCCTTGGTTTTAAAATTATCTCTTGTGAGCCATAACTTTCTCTCAGATATATTTCAGACTTCTGAAAAGGATCCACTATTATTGGGACTACCACTCTCACCCCAGATCTTAGTCCTTTTCAACTAAATTTTCTAAGCCAAACTGGTTGAAGATCATTGAATCCTTGTATAACCATCAACGTTCTACCCTAAGCTAAAATGAACTATTTATCTTCAGAACCTCCTAAAAGGGGCCAAGATTTTACAATTGCACTTAGCAATGCCCCCTCTTCACAACCTTCACAGCCTCTAATGTCTAAAAAGCAGGACAGCGAACACTTTACAAGAAAGTGTTCCCAAAGCATGTATTCTTCATCCATGCACTGTTCATAAACTAATAGACTTGATGGTCGATTAAAAAGTCAAAACAGCTACACAGCTAGACTTGTTTCTAGAATAGTAGAGGGATGAGATACAAGAAATAGAACAACCATGAGTAACTTGCACATCATTGTAGAGAAAAGGTTATTTAGTACGATGAAGTTTTTTAAAGAAAGGGTTAGGATCCATCATATGGATGGACGAACCATGCTAGATGGTTCTGCTAAATTTCAAAAACTTCTTAATCCTTTCAGGAATCGAATTCCCTACGTTTTGAAAAACTGCATTTTTCAATATTGGTCTTGCACTAAACCGAACCAGATTTGAAACCAAACAAAGAGGGAAATGTATACCTGATACGAATACCACAAAGGCAGATCCTTAGGTGAAAATTCATGCCCAAATCAGTCCTAAAACCAGCCTTCATTGAAGATGGCGTAGTGTACTCCTGAAGTCGGTTCAGCAACGTAATTTTCAACAAAACTGCAATCCAACTGTTTGAATCAAACTGGGGAGGTGAGCACAAAATTCCTCTGGATTTTTCTTGCAAAAATCAGAGGAAAACTGATTTCTATTAGTCCCAAATAAGATGTAGTAGCTAGGAAAAAGCTGGGAGACAAAAGGGTGTAGAGAGAACCAGAAATTACAAAAACATGAAGCTATCTTGGACTAGTCTGCCCCTCCTCTTTTATAATCTCTTATGGAACTATCTCTTAATCTAATTAGGAGATAATCCAAATCTAAATCAGATATGGACTCTAATTAGAGATAGACCTTATCTTCTTATAAGATTAGGTGCTTCATACCTAGATCCAAACCTAGATTCACCCCATGTCACATGTCACATGACAACTTAAACTATCATGTGATAGCTTAATTAATCATATTAATTATGGGCTTTAGGCCCATCAACTATAAGGCTCACGACCCAAGGGTGTTATATGGCCAACTTAGGCCCGATTTGTATGGCGTGGGACTCCACAATGACCCTACATAAGTCCACATGGGTTCAGCCCGACCTCTGTGAAAAGACTTGGCCGAATTCATTACTAAACACAGTGAACCCCTAAGCACATCACTATGGGCTCAAAATGAGCCTAACATTTACACTTAAATGATCATTGAATTCAACCATCCTATGAAGACCCAAGGATAATGGACTTAAGTAAGATAAAGTCCATCAGGTAATAAACCCTATAATGATCTCTTACACTTAACCTCTCGGCCCATAATGATTAAACACTACCCAACAATGAAGGATCTCTCTGTTGGTTGCAATGTGCAATGTCACACTCTCTGCTCGGATGGATCTTGGAAATTAACATTTTGCAAACATATTTCGTAAAATATAATATATATATATATATATCATATAAATATGTTTTGCAAAACCAAATCTCAAACACAATTGAAATCCACTACCGACAGTTTAGGTTTTCATCAGAGAGAGTGTAAACCCTATCATTCACTTTGTCCGACAAAAGGGCCGATCATATCACTATGATCACCCACTTAAGTGAATTCTCAGACTGCCCCAACATATATAGGTTTTGACCCACAGTGGATCTCACTGATTGGCATATCAAAAACAACTCAATCCGACACTAGTGTAGTACCATAATCAAGTCTAGGAGTTATGTGTAACTTTTCAGTTTTGCCCATCAATCTCCAAGGTCTAGGGCATAACTGGGAAATGGTTCGGGTTCAATGTTTCAACCAACCCTAGCAACTAAGACAAGCTGCCCCAACTTCTTTGGCAGCACATTAGTGTCAGCCTTGGTACGATAAACTCCCCACGTCTATCCAACGGCTGAAAACATTCTAAACTAACATGAGTCTCATAAATGTTCAGTTTAAGGGGTAAATTTTATAGAAACATATCAATATCAACATGAAACAATAATGTACTTTTATTCATTTACAATAAATGTATATGTACATCTATCTGATTGGAGGTAAGGGCATACACTATCTAACAGTTTTGTCTAACATTTGGAAAGCATTCCAAAGCTTACTACCTATAGATATGTTAATTGCTAGAACACCCCCTATAGTTTTATAGATTTGTTTAAAGTTTAAACTTATACTATAGTTTGCATTTTATTAAAACACCCCTTATAATTTGCAACCTATTTTCTTAATCGACCTTTCGTTAAAAACTATTCCTTTTGCTATCTGAAAATAATAACATGATCACCTAAACTAAGTAGAAAATGTTCAAGGGCATGAATCAATGATTGTTTATTCCAAAAATACCCCCAAACAGAGTGAAAAATGTTTAAGGGTATATATCTATGGTTGTTTATTCCAAAAGTACCCCTAACATTTTTTTGTATAAAAAACAAAATTGACCAAATAGAGAAAAAGAGTGATTGTCCATGTTTTATTAG
Organism: Nelumbo nucifera; assembly: GCF_000365185.1. The sequence continues at coordinate 199,840 of NW_010729436.1, read as the reverse complement.
GGCCAAAATGATATTTTTGTTTTTATTTTCTTTTGATTAAATTTATTTGAATGGATGTTAGGGTTAAAATTATAATTTTCTGCTTTCTCTAATAGAAGGTCGATTAAATAAATTGATCGCAAACTATAGGGAATATTTTAGTAAAACACAAACTATATGGTAGATTTTAGTAAATTCATGAAACTATAGGAGATGTTTCAATGAASGACCCTTAAATAAATCAAAAACATGTTTACATCTCTAATGCAAACCTTCAAATTAATATGCTCCAACTGCCATAGAGGATTGTGAAAAACATGTTCTGATAATTGCATTACGGATAATAGAAAAGAAAAAGGGAAAGAGCCACCTACTAAAATAAATCAAGAACATGTCACTCACACGTGATACTTTATACTCAAGCATGTCAAAAGTTCAAAACCCCCAAACATGCGGTTACTAGGAACTCATATTGGTGCATATAATATTCACTTTACAATGTTAAAGAACTTAAGAGTATTAAACAAAAAAAAAAAAAGAAGCTAAAGAACTTAGATAACAATTCGACAGAGTTATTAGCATATGTAGACATGTAACGAGGAACATTTTATCAACAAAAACTAGTGGGGACCTATGCGATGCACGGGATTTATTGACAGTGTTGATCCTAATGTTCATTTAAAGAAATTTAATCAAAAGAAAATAAAAATAAAAATACCATTTTTGCCCTTAATAAGACATAGGCAACTATTCTGTTGGTTATATTTGGTCAATTTTGTTTTCTGTACAAAAAATTGTTAAGGATATTTTAGGAATAAAAATTCATGGGCCTAATAGTAAAATAAACACTCCTTAATGAAAGGTTGATTAAGTAAATAAGTTGCAAAATATATGGGATGTTTTAGTAAAATGAAAACTATAAGGTAGGTTTAAGTAAATATGTAAAACTATAAGGTGTGTTCTAGTAAATGACCCTAATAGAAACACATAAGAGTATAAGATTGTTTTATATTTTCAACTTTTTAAATAATTAATAATTATGCATATTTTCTATACTACTTTTAATAATTTTTTATAATACAAAAATAACAATAATTAATTTTAGTTAGGTTTATTCRTCAAACTAATGAAATTGACCAACCCGATTAACTCGACCTGAGTTGGTCACTTTTCTAGTATTTTAGGTTGGATTTGTTTCAAAAATTTCCCAATTTGACCAAGTTGGATCAGTTTCACTTTGGCCATTTGTAAACCGACCAAAATCAAATGACCTAACCATGGATATATATTAATATTTTATATTTTAAATATAATTCTTAATATGGAAAAATGAAAATTTTCTCATATTTCTTAGTCTAAAATGTTTTATATCATAAATCTAATTTTTAAATTTATTTTTTAATAATTGTATTGTAATTTTTAAAATTAAATTTAACTTTTAAGTTTAGATCTTTTGAACCGACTAACCAAACCAAAAAATTAACCCAAACCGATACAACTTGAGTGTATCGATTTTTACAAAAGGTCAGTCGATTTCAGCTGACTAACTCCCCAACCTGACCAGGTCATTCGGTTGGCCAAATAACCTACAACCGAACCGAGCCAACTCATGAGCACTCATAATTTCAACTAAATTAATAGTCTCATATATGACAAAGAACAATAGTTTAATCTCCAATAATTATTGAAAATTTATAACAAAAATACACAATTATTGGAAATATATTGATAATGAAAAATACAATAATTACAAAAAATACAATAAGTACTAAAAATATATTAACTTAGTCAATAAATAGTATAACCTCAAATAATAGTTTAATCTCTAATAAATATTAATCAATAAGTTATAACAAAAATACAATAAACATGGTTTTCAAAACCAAACCGAATTGGACGGTCAGGTCGGAAAAACCGAGATGTGACCGGTTCCGTTTTACCCCAAAACCATTAATTTGCCCAAAAACGTTGATTTGATCAACAAAACGCTAACCTTTTTAAATTTTATTACATAATTTTTTTATTTTAACTATTTAAAATCTAGTTATGTTAAATATTTTGTTATTTAAAATATTTAGTTATTTAAATACTAAAATAATATGTAAAATATTTAAATTTTAAAATATTAATTATTTATTGAATTTAATTATCCATAAAATCATAATTTATACTATTACTACATAATTTCATTATTAATTTTGTAATATATTAAACTATTATTGATTTCAATATTATGCTATAATTATTTTACTTTGAAGAAATTTTTTAAATTTATTACATAATTTTGTTATTTTAAATATTATTAAATATTTGAAAAACATTTAAATTGATAATCAGGAAATACATAATTTAAATTGCTAGTACATAACTTCATGATATATTTTGTAAAAATATAAAATTATTTTTTTATGCTTTTAATATATATTTTAAAATTATTATAATTTGTTAGAATATTTAAATTATTCTTAAATTTTTTAATCCAAACTTTATTTAGATAGATATAGATAAAAAGTAGGGGAGAGGATAAATAGGACTTGGAGATAATTTAGGAGATAAACACTCTGGTAAATTAGAGAATTTTGGAGATAAATAGGAATTAGAGATAATTTAGAAGATAAAAAGGAATTAAAGATAATTTTGGAAAAAGTGGGGGATAGTGGGGGAGGTAGTTTAGGAGAAATTTCATAAAAAGAGATTATTTAGGTTTTTGGGAAAACGCATCTCATTGGTTGTTTCAAAAATGACATTGAATTAAAAAATAAAAAATTCAAAAAGAGAAAATAACAATAATTTGTTTATTGAGAAAAGCTAAGCAATAAAACACACCAGAGTATACAATCGTTTTATATTTCTAACTTTTTAAATAATTATTAATTATACTTTTAATAACTTTTTACAGTACCCAAACCAATACAACTTGATTTAGTTGATTTTCACTAATGGTTAGTAGATTTTGGGTAACCAACTCCCCAACCTAACCATGTCAATTTGGTTGGTCAAATAGCCTACAACCGAACTAAATCAGGTCATACAATAATTACAAAAATTACAAAAATACTAAAAAATATATTAAGCTAGTCAATAAATAATGTAATCTCAAATAATAGTTTAATCTCTAATAAATATCAATGAATAAAGAACAACAAAATACAATAAATACAATACGTATATTAAATTAAATTTAAAAAGTTAAAAAAAATTAGATTAATAAAAAACTATAAATAATTACTAAAAATACAATAATTATTAATTTTAGTATATTAAATATATAATAAATATAGATTAAGATTTTAAAATCATTATTAATGAATATTATGTTTTTGAAAGTTATTTTTCAAGAATTATTAAGTGATGTAAGTGAAATTGGTTATTTAAAATATTATTTAGTTATTTAAATAATATCCTTATTTAAATTCTATAATTTTAATTATTTATTGAATTCAACAATCTATAAAATTATAATTTATACCATTATTACATAATTTCATTATGAATTTTGTAAAAATATTAAATTATTATTAATTTGCATATTATGTTATATTTTTTTATTTGAAGATATTTCTATTTTATTGCATAATTTCATTATTTTAACTATTTAAAATATAGTTATGTTAAATATTGCATAATATAATTATTTCGCTATTTTTAGTATTTTATTATTTAAGATATGTAGTTATTGAAATATTGAAATAGTATCTTATCTTTTTAATGTTAAATTGCTATTATTTGAATAACATTTAATTTGAATAATCTGGAAAAACATAGTTTATATTGTTAGTACATAATTTCGTGATGAATTTAAATCTATTGTAATTACTTCTTGTGTTTTTAATAAATATTTTAAAGTTTATACTATTATTACATAATTTCATTATTAATTTTGTATTATTATTAATTTGAATATTATGTTATGATTTTTTTATTTTAAGATTTTTTATTTTTTAATAATTTCGTTATTTTAACTATTTAAAATATAGTTATGTCAAATATTTGGTTATTTAAAATATTTAGTTATTTAAATATTTAAATAATATATAAAATATTTAAAAATACTCATTTGAATTTAAGATATTTAGTTATTGAAATATTTAAATAATTAAATATTTTTCTATATAATTATTAGCTATTTTTAGTATTTTATTATTTAAGATATTTAGTTATTGAAATAATATTTTATTTTTTAATGTTAAATTTCTATTATTTGAATTACATTTAATTTGAATAATCAAGAAAATCATAATTTATATTGTTAGTACATAATTTCGTGATGAATTTTGTAGAAATATAAAACTATTAATAATATGAATATTATTAAATCTATTATAATTATTTTTTTGTCTTTTTAATAATTATTTTAAAGTTTATTAGAGATAATTTGGAGAGAAATGTTGTTGTAAATTAGAGATAAGTTAGGAGATAAATAGGAATTGGAGATGATTTAGGAGAAAGTGAGGGAGGTAGTTTAAGATAAATTTTAGGAGAGAAGGTTGTTAGGAACGTGTGGGTAAGAAAGAGATTTTAGATAATTTTTTATGAGGAATGAGACCATCTCATTGGTTCTTTAAAAAAATGACATGGAATAAAAAAATCAAAAAATCAAAAAAATGAGAAAATTTCTTGACTGCTTTGTTTTAATATATATATATATATATATATATATACTCTCATGAGATTCTGCCATACCTACCATGACCACATAAATTTAGACATTTTAAATCAGACTCCGCCCTTCATGCGGCTCACTAAAATAGAGATGGTGTTGATTTCTTTCCTGCAAGCTTTCTGCTTCACTCATTGATAATAGTTACTGCCACTTTAGCTTGTTGTAAGCTAAAAACTGTAGCTGATCCCTGCTACTTGTCAGAAAAAATCATAGCATATGCATTAGAAGACCATCTAGATCTCTTCATTATCAACAACAATTATTGTCCACGGATCATGACATAATAACTATCTGACAAATGGTCTCTGGTTCTACCCTTTTTTCTTTTTTCCAATTTCACCATTTCAGCACAAGCAAACTTCATAACTTCATTAAGTTTCCTTTTCTTTAGGTAGGCAACAGTATAAAAAGGAATATAAATAAAGAACATAACAAAGATACACAGCCCCTAAACAAGTTCACTTAACACAGGATCAAGGTTTACAAATCTTACTCCTAGAGCAGAAAAGCAGAGTATACAGCAAAAAGAATAGTATCTAATCTGTGAAAAATAATTTCATAGAAGTTAATATAAGCTATTAGATAAAAATTGCTAAATAACAATAATATATGTATACCATTTTTCCATGATAAGTCAAACTTGTTAGCACTATGCAGAAAGACTCGTAATAAAATGGTTGAGATAAGAACTTTGGACAAATTGAAGATTCAATGTTCCAACAAAATTATTAGAATTTGGTGCATTAAGGACCTCATAAGGCCAAGATTTTATGAAGTGCACAGGATCTGGACAAAAGTTCATCTACCTACCTTCAGAAGGGAGCACAGCCAAGCCAAGAAAATTATAGACTGGGATCTACACTAAGTAGTTTATAAACTAAAGAGAAAATTCAAAACAAAGATTACAGTGTTTATAAAGCTTGAAGTTGAGATTAAATCCATTTCACCCCTAGAGTCCTGTAAGATAAAAAGTAAATTGATATTGGTAATGCAACATAACTAAAAGGAACATGGCAATATTGGTCTGGAAGTACCAGAAGAAACAAAGGACTTGCTTTGTTTAAGTGAATATGATAATAGATATTTCATTTTATTTTAACAACAGATATGGCATTGAATAGAGATTACTGGCAGAAAAGGATTCATGTAACGGACCTCTTATAGTTGGGACAAAGCTTAATGGAATTGTATATTCCATTTTAAAATTTACCAATAAAACTTCCGCATCAAGATTAATCAAGTATAAAGCAAGTCAAACAGTGATTCACAATATCGTTTTCCTCCAAATAAATATCATCATTCTTCAATTTAATAATCCAAAAAGATATCTATAAAACACTAGGAATTTCAAAATCATAAGTCTGCAATAAATACCAGTACCATGCCCATGTTTCCAATAAATACCAGTCCTTGCCCATGTCACTGTAAATTACAGTGAAGGATGCAAATAAAGAAACAGAAATAGGAGTAAGAATCAAAAAGCACACTTCAAGCTTTCTCAATTGAAATCCCTTAGTCTTCTTTTTAGCACATCCATTGACTTCTTCCGGGCATTTTGCTTTGAATTCCGGCTTGAAAGGCTTCCAAACAGCCTATCAGGTGAATCCTTATACTTTTCACAGATACTAGCAACCTTTTTATAGTCCAGTGAATTGTAGTTTTTCTCCCTTATCACTGGATTCATGAAGTTCTCTGGTTGGCTGCTTAATAATAGGTTAATCAATTGTCGAGCTTCAATCAAGCAATCTCTTAAACTATTCTCCTTACTCAGGCCCATGCTGTGAAACCTCCCATCTGCAAAATTTTCTAATATCTTTAGATCATTGTCAAGGCTCATGATCGCATTCACATTGAACCTTTTCACGCTATCACTTAGGAGAGCTGTCACAATTGAGTTGGAGATGTGTTTAAGGGCAGCACTACCAACTTTAAATAACGCATCCAAAGGTAAGATCTTCTGAGCTGTGGACATCACAGTGTCAAGGTATATCACCACTTCATGTACATAGTCATTTCCATCTTGTGGTATCTCCTCTGCTGTCCAATTGATATTTTGGGTTAGTGCCATAAACTCATCCAATGCAAAGTTAATAAGGTTCATTAAAGCATTATATGCAGTATCCTGTGATGTCTTTAGAACCCCCTTGGCAGATAAACTTGCATGAGGCCTCTCAATGGATTGCACAGGGATCCCACAGTGTTGAGCTGCCTGTTGCACAAAGAGATCGCAAGTTTGCTCAAGAACAGTTATGTTGGCAGCAATCTGCATGGCTTGAGAAACACCAGTTGTGGAACTATGAATAACTTTCAGTAGAGCTTCATTCAACACTTCTATCAAGAGTTTGTCGAGGTATTTCTTCACAACATCATAGAAGTTCATGCGCCCCCCATAAGACAAATAATTGACAGAGTCCTCAATGAATGTTCGAACAATGCGGCAAACATCAGGAACACTGGAGGAGAAAGGAGCAATATAGGGGAAAGCTGGCATTATATCTGATGTTTGGAGATGTAATGCCAAAACATTCTTGTTGTACTCAAGTTCTTTCTTTATTACCATCTTCTCATAAGTTTCATTTGCAAAAGCATCAGTCATTTGACGACAGCACTCCTCTAATAGGAGTTCATGGTATCTATCTTTGCTAGTATCAAGAAACTCCAGCAAGGGACCTACTTGGTACCCATATTGTCTAAGTGTTGCACCAAGAAGAGTGACATTGTCCTTAATCAGAAGTAAATGGCTTGCAACATCCATACAGGAAAATTGTTCCTCCAACACTGATGTCATCTTTACAACAGTCATTTTCCACATTGTCTCCATTTGATTAGTAGACAAAATCCCCACAGCAGTCCGTAGGACTCGATCCTCCACTATGAAGTGCCCTGCAATTTGAGCAAAAAATGTCTGATGGGATTCAAGAAATGGCTGTACTGAGGATATTTGTAAGTCCGAATTAAGCTGTAACAATCGATTCTTATAGTAATACTCACGGAACTTTTCTTGGATCCCAAGACAAGTATGGATGTGATATGCACGATAGACAGGTGTGAGATCAAACTTCAAAACTGAACCTTCATCAACTTCCTCGACATCTAGAGTGTATACATAATCACCTAATCCTGAATTGCTCTGCTCCTCGGCTTCCCTCTGACGATTCCTCATCTCTTCATCCCTTTGACGAGCTGATGCAGCTTGTCCTATGGCTATCTGGCCAATTTCCCTAGCCTTGTTCCTTATGTTAACCAGCCATTCATTGAACTCACTACATACTTTCTTCTCAATATGTGACTTTATTGATGGTATTCTCTTTTCAATTACCTTTTGCAGGGCCTTTACAGGGACATTCTGCAAGAAATTTCTCTCTATTTGATCAAGAGTCTTAAGAGCAGGGTAAAATCGACCTTCCTTTACATGGTCGTTACACTTTAGACAGAGGTCAAGGGCTTGAATGCAGATCTTTGACATTTTTATAGCCTCATTAATGTTCTTCCTGATTGAGTATGACTCAAGGAGATCCTCAAGTTTCAACAATAGGGAACTCCCAACCTCCTGGAGACGAAAATTATCACTTGAGAGTTCACTTTTCAGCTCTTCAGCATCAACCAAGACTCCTCGGAGTTCATCAACAGCAAGAATAAATTCCTCGTAGTGGAGCTTGCAGAGTTCCTCGATTTCAACTTCCTTCTTCTTTACAACATTCTTAAGTTGATACAACAGGGCCTCAGGTCTTCCCATTTCAAATGCATGCCTAACAATTGGACCCAAATCCTCCCCTTTCACAATTGAAGTGGCAAGGACCAAGTCTTCTCCACCATCCCCATTCTCATTAACGACTCTCCTCTTGGCTTTTGCTTGCATGGTTCTGATCAAGGTTCATGTAAAAAACACAAAAACAAAATGTAAGATATGAAACATAAGTAAATTAAGAATTCAAAACAATTCAATAAATTAGCTTCTTGATACCCATCAAAAATAAAACCTTCTTGAGGAATCCCTCTTCAAGTTCAATGAGGCATCTTCAAACATGATTACCATGAAACAACTCATGATGAAAAGAGAACAGTTTTTTTCTTACGGCTGCAGGTGGGGGAAAACTGTTTTTGAAAAGATCTATTAGCAAAAATAGATTCTTCGAAACAACCAAATAAACAGAGGAAAGAAAATCGTGCTAGAACCAGCCCTCCTCCTCCCAAAAGAGAAATAAAAAATTAATATCCAAATCATTAGCTAAAACTAGTTTGAGATAAAATGGAAAGAAGAGAGATACTTGAACAGAATGATGCCCATAAATCATGAAATATGCGATGAAAAATATGAATTTTCTTTTCATAAAACCCACCCACTAGTAGGCAAAGAAATTTTGAGTTGTTAATACCCAAGAGAGCAATAAATCGGGAAAAAAAAAAGAAAATTGAAACAAAAAAATGAGAAACAAGGGTTTCTTCTATCGGTTTCTTTGAGTACTTACAGATGAAGATAAAGGCAACAGACAACGACCCTGTCTTCCAAGAGAGAACGTTGAGAAACACGAAGAGGAAAAACCGCCGAATGAAGAAAAATCTCTCGTTCAACTACTGGTCCTCTAGACCATGGAGAGAGAAACAAGAGATTTTATTAAGCATAAACTAGTTTCCACTATTCTCTTTTCGCTAACTTTACTTTCTATTTCTGCTGTGTTGCTTTTAAATTTGCAATTTAATATTTAAATTGTATTTCTATTAATTAATTAAAGCGACATAAACGAGGATGTCCGGTTGTTTTGCTACCGTGTCTCTGTCTCGTTGAACAACCAACATCGCTGCAGCGTTCGGCCCGAGAGAATCCAATTAAATGAAGCCTCTGGCTTAGGTCATGCCAACAACCTAAACATTCCCTCCGGTCTCAAGGTCTCAAGTCTGAATTAGTCCATTTAAATTTCAAGTTATGTGGAGTAATAAATGTGATGATCTCAATATGATATTGGCAAAAATGCTTGGAATAGAATGGACAACAGATCAAAAGGGAATGCAATTGATTAAAAAACTAGAGGGAAATTTTGAAAATCGAAAAATGAAACAAATTTGTCTTTGGAAATACAATGGAAAAAAGAAAAATCTATTAATTCAAATCAATGAATTTCAAAAAGGAAATTATAGTGAAACCCAGGGGATTGGGAACCGAGTGAAAAAGAGATGACTCTCCAAATGCTATTTTCCTTAAAATAGGGAAATTTTTTAGGCTCTAATATAGCGAATCAATTAGGATAAAACTAGTTGACAAAAATAATAGGTTTTTCTCTTTCATAGGCAAATTTACCGCTAAGATTGGGTATAAAAATTTAGAGTAAATTTCTGTCCTTATAGTAGTTAATTAATTAAGTGTATCTTTACTTTTTGAAAATTGACCAACACTACTTTTAGTGTTTCTCATAATTGACTAACTCTATTATTACCATTAGATTATGTTAATATTCCGTCAAAACTCATAAGTACATGATATGTAATTTTTTAAAAATCCAATTTTACCCTCCACCACCGACCTCGCCCTCTTTCATTTTACCCTCCACCTCCAACCTCCCCCTCTTTCACTATAAATCTTTGATGTCTTCCATTTGCTCTCATTCTCTTCTCAAGAATTGTCATAACTGTAGAGGTTGAATGTTATAGGGGAATCGCAGTTACGACCTTCCCCCTTTTCCTTTTTCCTCTCATTCTCTTCTTCGGAATCACCGGAACCGCCGGAGCTATAGAGGTCGGATGCTAACATTATGTAACATTTTGCTCCTACAAGTGTTTCTCAATCATCTAAAACTCTGTTCAATTATTATGCCAATGAAATAGATGAATACATATCCAACAAGATGTTTGTTGGGTTTTCTGTATCAAAGGACACTTCAAGAGAAGCACCGAGGATTTTAGCTTGGAGCTTTAGTAATAATGGTGACTCTTTTCCTGACATAAACACAACGAAATTGCCAAGTTGTACACCACGTCTTCCACATTCGCAGTCTTCATATTTTGTGGGAGCTATATTAGGAATTGTTGTTTCTTTTTTCGCTGTTATAATTTTAATCTTTTCTAGTTCTTATTGGTTTTGGCGAAGGAAGAGGAAAAGCGAAGAGGAGGACAACATTGAAGAATGGGAGCTTGAGTACTGGCCCCACCGGTTCTCCTTCCAAGAGCTTAACAAAGTAACAAATTAATTTTCAAAAGAAAATCTTATAGGGTTCGGTGATTTTGGCAAAGTATACAAAGGAACTCTACCCAATAACACAGAGGTTGCAGTCAAATGCGTCAACCATGATTCCAAGCAGGGATTGAGAGAATTCATGGTCGAGATCTCAAGCATGGGTAGGCTGCAACACAAGAACTTAGTCCACATGAGAGGGTGGTGCAGGAAAGGCAATGAGTTGATGTTGGTTTACGATTACATGCCTAATGGTAGCCTCAACAGTTGGATCTTTGACAAGCCGAACTAATTGTTCGGGTGGGAAGGACGGCGAAGGGTGCTCGTCCATGTAGTAGAGGGCTTGAACTACCTGCATCATGGGTGGGACTAGGTGGTGCTGCACCGTGACATCAAGTCTAGCAATATATTGTCTTCTCTGGAACCGCCACTCTTCTCCAGAATCGCAGAGGTCGGCGCCCCTCTCGTTTTCTTCTCTAGAATCGCTGCAACTACAGAGGTCGACGCCCCTCTTGTTCTCTTCTCCGGAATTGGCCGCAAATTCAGAGGTTGACACTCTGAATGTTCCACTGGTTACGGTAGTTAAGAGGTTGGGGAGCTTCAATTTTTCCTTTGGCCTTCGTTCTACTAGTTACGATAGTTAAGAGGATGCGTACAAGGACTGGAGGCATCACTGCTTGGACAATTCCACGGGGATAGTGTTGTAGTGGACTAATGTCTTTGTGAAGCCTTCAAGAACAATGCCCAGTTTGTTGTTACTTTGAATTAGACCAAAGCCCTAGGGCTTTTTGCTGCATATGAGGTCAACCAATATCTGAGTATCTCTCAGATCTGCAAGGAACTCAAATCCGGCCATTATCCGTCGTTCCGATAGTTTCGGCGAAAAAAATGAAAGAGAGAGGGAGAGATCTGGGTAATCTATAGTGGAGGTTAAAATAGTCTTTTTCATATCTTTATTGACGAACGTTAAGGCTTAAGAAGAATTAGTCAATTGTTAGAAATGATAAGAGTAGTATTAGTCAATTTTCAAACAGTAATAGTACACTCAGTCAATTAACTAAACCATAAGGATAGTTTAAGAAATTTACCTCCAAAACCACTGTATTCATTTAAAAAATATGCATTTTTTTCTTTTAAATTCTAAATCTCCATTTACTCGACCATCTCACATCCACGTCATCCTAATCTTGTAACATTATTTTGAAATACCCAAAATGCCCCTTTTACCTTATGACTTTTGCCCTTGTTACAAAATACCCTCAACTAACCTCTTGCGGTAAATGTAAATCTTTAATTTTTCTCTCTCCTCCCTATTCACTTTCATTCTAGCCTCCGATTGAACGAACGTCCTTATTCAGTTCTTCCGATCTCCGGCGATTTTAGCAATGTCTCTAACAAGTAATCGGCTGTTCTAGCCCCTTGGTTATCCTCGCATGTTGTTGGAAGAATTAGAATGGTTGTTTCCTTTTGTTTTGTATGAAAGAAGTTGAACTTTTTGTTTTTTGTTCTTTTGTATTCCTTTGTTTGATAATGTATTATAGCCTACATGGTGACGAAAGGTTTGTTTTTTTATTATTTGTATATGTCTACCAGCCTAGTAATACGTTTCTTGTTGGAGAGTCATGAGTTCGCAGTCAATATGAGGTTTCTCCTCCCACAACTATCTTAAGTATGAGATTAAGTATTGTAAGTACCGGAGGAAATGTATTATCCGGGCCTCCGAAACTCCATGTAATCCCAATAGGATTTTCTACACTTGCCCTGGAAATCTTGAGGTAAATAATAATATTACCAAATATATTTGATGGATATTTGAAGGTTTAACACTCGTATTGAGTCTATTGACCTTTTTTGCTCCCGATGTGAACAGGGCAACTTGGCATTTCTTAGGCAGTCGAACCATCCTCACACAGAGGCACACATGGAAGGTCGTTGCAACTATTTTCGTTGGGCAACTCCCATTGGACCAGATGATGAAGCTACTTCGCCGGTGACACTTGGAGGAATATTGGCAACCGCCTTCTTGAGCTGGAGAGTGGGGTGTTTGATTGTCATAGACAAATGGGGTCTATTGTGGCATCTCAAGAAATACTGTTGGAAGGGATGAAGACATATAAGTGTATAATTATCTCATGTGTTGTTGTATTTCTATTTTCGTACATACTTAAGAGCTAGAAGTGAGTGGTCATGTAATAGCTATCTTTGGTGAACCTTATGTTTGAACAAGTTTTAATATCTGGATCCAATGTATTTTGTATTGTTATACATGGTAATAGACAGGGGTTGACAATGTCACCTTGTCAAGCAATGCATGCAGGATGATGTTGATCTATCTAGCTAAATTGGTATCCACACACACTGGGGTAAAGAAAGTAGTAGACTATGTTCACGACTGATTTCAAACAATAGGATTGATCCCAATTTATCTCACCAGTGTGTGGTTGCACTCAAAAGTTGGTCTCTTACAAGGATGAGTTAATAACTGAATCATGAGTGAGCATATCCCCTAAACTGGATTCTATGGTGGGCTTCTTGGACTGGCGTGCATCTTCATGAGCGCACTATGCCATTTCTATTATTAACCAATTGCTCCTTAAAGGCTTAAACCCCATGTAGCTATAGAACTGTTTCTTTTTGTGTCGAAGCTTGGTCCAATAACGACATCTAAGGTCGAAGTTGTCTAGGCGTTGAACTCTAATACAAGTAATCCTTGTGCAGGTTATGTATATTATGCTTTTCTATTCAACCTTTCCAATGGTCTAATATTCATGGCGGCGTAGATTATCAAAATAGTACATAATTGTCTTGCAAATATTTCCACTCTCACTTTTCTCTTCTTTTGTTTAGTTGTTTCGAATGGAGGATCCCTTTGAGGTCGAAATATCTTTATTGGATATTCTCAGGCAAACTTCCATTGCCTACCACCTCCTATGCCCAAGATGGATTGTAAATACGATGGACGAAACATTTTATGTGGTCGTCACTGTGACCGCTTGGGGCAAAGTGAGAACCTTCTATGAGGATATAACTGATACGTCTAATGCATCGGTTGAATAGGATGTCAGAGTGGCCATCCAATATCTGAATTCACGCCAATGCATCAACATAAAGGATGCAAACTTTGATGTCATGAAAGAATATCAACGCATTTGCTTTAAATAGGAAGCTGAACTATAGAAGATGAGAACAGAAAATCTTGCATTGAGACGTGAGATTCGGTAATTACACCACAACGTTAAATGCGTGCAGAATATGGATACATGAAACAAGTCAAGATGGCCACCATTTCTGGCATCAGATTAGTCTCTCAATGGAAATTGTGGGCGGAGTCACAAGATGAAGATGTTCCTCTCACTAATCACACGTTTTACATGTAATTGGTGTATCCAGGGGGATGGCCAATACGGTTTCATTTGACTTTTCTTGATTCATAACTATAGTTTTATTTGGTTAGTCTTTACTCTCTTATGTTAACACATTTGTCCACATGCACCGTGAATGATTTCTCTTCATAAATGCTTCATGTATATCTATATGCAGGCATGGACAACCATGAAATCAAATTTAGATTGTCCAGTCATAACATATAATCCTTTAACAGCTAAAAATTAGCAGACATTTTTCTGAATAAATGATGGAGTACCATAACAATCATAGCTTTACTAATAAATTACGTGCATGATTAAAAGTGGTTTATTGCTAACCTATATGGCAGTGTATATGGGTGATTGATATGACATCAAAAGAACATCGAGCATGTGTACTTCCTTGCATTGTAGAAGCAAACAAAGTGCTCCATTTTAAGACCACCAACCATCGCCCAATATAACATATACGCTTAGTACCCTTTTCAATGTGGTTCAAGCGCCCAACAAATAGCCTTGTCCACGATACTATTGACCTTATCCGTTATTTTCCTTTACTGGTTTCATTCTTGTCCACCGCTCGCCTCAATTTTTGTGCCAGAGGTCCCAATGAACGGCTGAGGCCAACTCGGGCCCATTTAGCCTTGTCTCGGGTGGACATGGACGAAAGCAGTGAACGTGTATTATGGTAGCATTATGTGCGGCCTAGCGTAGTCCACATTCGGTGTATCATTGCTTGCACCAACTAATATGGAATGGCTCATGGCTCATCACAATGCCAGTGTTGGAGGACCTATGTAACGTGTCAAGCCAACGGAGTACACGGTCGACATCGGGTACAGGCAGATGTGGCTCGATGGTCTCAGCCATGGGATAGACCTAGGAATTTATCTTGCCAAGGCTGACATTGATGTACTGTCAAAGAAGTTGGGGCATCTTGTCTCAACTACAAGGGTGAGACCCGAAGCACATGTAGTGTGTGTTTGGTTAAAAATCTGAACCCAGACCATTTTCCAGTTATGCCCTGAACCTTAGAGATTGATGAGCAAAACTGGAAAGTTACACATAACCCTAAGACTTGATTATGGCACTGCACTGGGTGTCGGATTGGATTGTCTTTGATATACCAATTAATGAGATCCTTTAAGGGTCAAAACATGGGTATGTTGGGTCAGTCTGCGAATTCATCTGAATGGGTGATCATAGTGATAGGATTAACCCCTTTATCGGACAAAGTGAATGATAAGGTTTGCACTCTCTTTGATGGAAACCTAAACTGCCAGTAGTGGATTTCAATTGTGTTTGAGATTTGAATTTACAAAATATATTTATATGATATATATATATATATATAATATATATATATATATATATATTTTATGAAAAATGTTTGCAAAAAGTTTTAATTCCTATGATCCATCTGAGCAGAGAGTGTGACATTGCACCTTGAAGCCAGGGGAAAGGTTCTTCCCTGTCGGGCAGTATTTGATCATTATGGGCCGAGAGGTTCAGTGTAAGAAACCATTAAGGGCTGATTACCTTATGGGCTTTATCTTACTTAAATCCATTATCCTTGGGTCTTCATAGGATGGCTAGATTCAATGATCATTTAACTATAAATGTTGGGCCCATTTTGAGCCCATAGTGATGTGCTAAGGGGTTCATTGCATTTAGTAGTGGATTCAGCCAGTCCTTTTCACAGAGGTTGGGCTGAACCCATGTGTGCTTATTTGAGGTCATTATGGGGTCCCACGCCATACAAATCAAACCTAAATTGCCCAAGCAACACTCTTGGGTCGTGAGGCATATAGCTAATGGGCCTAAATCCCATAATTAATATGATTAATTAAGATATCAGATGACTGCTTAAGCTATCATGTGACATGGGGCGAATTTGGGTTTGGAAATGGGTATGGAGCACCTATCATCTTAAGAGGATAAGCCTTATCTCTTAATAAAGTCTAGATCCAAATAAAGACTTGGATAATCTCTCCTAATTTGATTAGGAGAGGTGCTCCATAAAGAGATAAAATAATAAGAGGGCGAATTGTTATAGAACACTTGTCAATTTTGCTCTCTCTCTTCTTCTTTTGTCTCCCAAGAAACCCTAGCTCGACTACAGATTTTGGGATTGATAAACATTAGTTCTTTCTCTGTTTTTTTTTCAAGAAAAATTCAGAGAAATTTCGTGCTCATTCCCCAGTTCGATCCAAGCAGTTGGATTGTAGTTTTACTGAAAATTGCATTGTTGAACCAACTTCAACATCAAACTGCGCCATYTTCAGTGGAAGTTGGTTTTAGGGACTGATTTGGACGTGAAATTCCACCTTGGGATCTACACTTATGGTATCCGTATCAGATATACATTTCCCTCTTGGTTTGGCTTCAAATCTGGTTTGGTTTCAGTGCAAGAGCGATCCTAGAAAAATGTAGCTTTTCGATTTGTAGGGAATTCGATTCTTGGAAGGTTAAGAATTTTTTTGAAATTTTGCCCAGCCATCTAGCATGGTTCAGCCATCCATATGATGGATCCTAACCTTCTTTCAGTGGTATCAGAACACCAGGTTCAGCCTTGAACTAAACCAAATCAGTTTTAAACCAAAACTTAAAACGACAAGAACTAGTCTAGCCAACTTGAGTAGTTAGCAGTTTTTCTGAGAAATCAGTTCTCAGAATTGGGAAAATTGATCTAAAATTTTTGTGATTATATTCTAATATATTTTAGAACTTTTCTATTGTGAATTCTTGAATTTTTGGGCTGAAATTGTGATGGAGATCGAAATCTTTGTGGTGCCAAGTTCAATGTACTCGATATTCATTGTTTTGATAATTTGGTTTGTAATAATTTTTTTCCTTTTTAGATAAATTGTATTAGGTTTTTTCGGATGTAAGTAATATAAATTACAGTTTTTTATATTTTTTTACATCAAAAAAATCACTAGAGCACGCGGAGAAGACAAGATTTGTAGATAGAGATCAATCTGCAAATTGCAATTTTTTGTAGGGTTGCAGTTTTGTCCGGATCGAATTCAGACCATCACACTATCAGCCCTAGCTTTATTATTTATTGTTTTATTGTCTTGATTGTGAATCTTTACTGAAAATTTCAAATCATTAGTTTTGTGAATTGCTACATGTTTTGGACACCAAACCCTAGGCCGATTTGACATAGTTTTGGTCCAAACTAGTTGGGTCGAACCTATGGTTCTTTGGGGTCTAGTCATAGCCCCTTGGATCATGTTTTAAGTGACTTAAAATCGGTTTTCGGCCAGGGGTTTGATGGCTCATTGCATGGACGAATTCGGCCCTCACTTGAAAACCCCTTTTATGGTATATTAAAGCAAGACCAGCCCATTTCAGCATGGACTACTCTATGGGCCGAACTTCCTTTTGCAGTTTAGCCCATATACCAAGATAAATTTATTAGATAATTTTGGTCCATTGATGGGCTGATTATGTGTTAATTTAAATGGCTATGGGCTTTACAAGTCTTTGAATTGATTTGGATTAATTTTTGTGTGTGCTTGTGATGTGTTGAATGGATGTGATTCGTTCATGGGCCATAAGTGCTTGGCCCATGTATAGAATTATGTGGGCTCTCTGCGAACATCATGGCTAAATGTACATCATGGACATAGATCATTGCATGATCTCCCTTTTTTCTATGGGCCCCTATCTAGCTTCCTCCCCAAGAGGAACCCTAGCCTATTATGGGTCCATTCAAATCTGACTATATGAAAGTCAGTGGGAGCCACTATTGTATGACCTAAACCAGACCTAGGGACTGTTTTACATGTTCCCTCCAGATTAATATAAGTGCAATGAGATAGGGAATATTATAGGATGATTTCTTTAAAGGTCTTTCGTCATTAGCATGAAAACGGGCTGAATTGGTGGGTGGAGATGCACCATAAAATTGGGCTATACATTTTAATGATGCAGTCAGTGGGATTGCTTCATGAGATGATAGGGGCATAATAGACTAAGTGAGAGGGGCCTATCCTAAAATGGAAGACCCTTCCATGGTACCTTGGAGATCACGATATGACGGGTCTACACTTACCAAACAGAAAACTTTAACCTAAAATGGCAATGAGCCTTGTCTAATGGAGGCCAAAAGGAAAGCTCATTGGATGGGTGGATATGTGATACTTCACAAAAAGTTGTAGGGTTATGCAGTTGAAACAGTTGGCCCCATGCACCTATGTGATTTTCCTCATTTCTAGAGACATGAACGGTGTCTTCGTCACTGAAATAGGAGGGAAATCTCAGAGATGAAGAAATGGAGATGGAATATAGATAAAAGTTCATTCTATATAAGAAAACATGAAACAATATTATTGTCGTGGACTAATTAGTGTTGCCTTTTATCAGAAATGGCACACGAACAGTTTACTAAATTGTTAGACGACAACAAATTGAAAGGCAACACTAATTAGTTGAGTGGAAGCCTTGATATTCCCTCCTTCATCCTTTGTTGCCATTCTTGATATTCCCTCCTTCAACAAATTGAAAGAAAACAACAACAAATTGAATCTCTTGTCATAGAGACTAATATGTTGGTCACTTCTACATCCTGGTGTATTAATTCGTAGGCTTTCACTCATGCATGTAACATATTACAGGGGTTCAAGGAAAGAAGAAGGCTAAATGATAATGAGGTTGTGCTTTACTTGGGGACAACTGCAACTTTTGCGGCTACTGCTATAGGAACAATAGATTTGATTTTAGAGAATGAGTTGTTACTTTGAAAGATTGTCTTTATGTACCATTACTTGGAAGAATTTTGATTTCAGTTTCTAAGTTATATAATGATGGTTATTTTATTTTATTTAGTAATAAGATTATAATTAAATTTAATAACAAATTCCTTACTCATGGAGAACTTGAGAATGGCCTTTGTGTCCTCCATCATTCTCTAGAAACAAATATAACTAAAACTACATTGGAACACATCCCCAAGAAAAGAACACGTGATACAGTTAATCCCATGTGTCTGTGGCATTACCGACTTGGCCATATAAATATAGAACATATCACAAGATTGGTGAATGATGGTCCTCTAGATTTTCTCACTGTAGAAAATCTACCAACTTGTGAGCCTTGCCTCCAAGGCAAGATGACAAAAAGGTCATTTACATGTAAGCCTGAAAGATCTACAGGCACACTTGACCTGATACATAGAGATGTATGTGGTCCCATGAATGTTAGGACACACAACTAACACTGTTATTTCATAACTTTCACCGATGATTACTCTTTGTATGGTTACATAAGTCTGAATCATTTGAAAAGTTCAAGGAGATTAGACAATAAGTCAAAAAACAATTGGGGAGATAGATCAAAACCCTTCAGTCATATTAAGGGGGTGAATACTTCGACGAATTCAATGACTACTTAAAGGGACAATGGAATTATATCACAGTTGTCTCCTCCTTCTATACCACAATTAAATAGTGTATCAGAGAGAAGAAATTGGACTCTATTAGATATGGTATGACCACTCCTCGTCCATTCTGAGTTACCCATATCCTTTTGAGGGCATGCATTGGAGACTACAATATACGTGTTGAACCGGGTTTCAACCAAATCAGTTCCTAAGACTCCTTATGAGCTATGGACCAGAAAGAAACCAAGTGTAAGACAATTGAAAATATGGTGTTGTCCAGCACATGTTAAAAAGAACAAGTGCGGACAAATTGGAATCCAAAACCAGTCGTTACCTATTTGTAGGCTACTCTAAAGGCTCTATAGGGTATCTTTTCTATGACCCAAGAGAACAAAAATTGTTTGTTAGTCGAAATGCCTACTTCTTGGAAGAAGACTATATCCTGAGCAATCATCATGAGGAAGTTGTTTTTTATGAAGAGAACTCAGGAGTAGTGGGAGATAATCCACAGATTCTAGATAATAATACCCAGTTTAGAAGATCTACCTAGGTTTCTAGACCTCTAGTTCGTTACGGATATGATCAAGAAAGTTACTTGTTGAAAGCTACAAACAGTGAGGAAGATCCCATGACTTATATGGAAGTTATGTTGGACATGGACTCCTTGAAGTGGGTAGATTCCATGAAAGTTGAGATGGACTCGATGAAAACCAATGGAGTCTGGACTTTCATAGACCCATCCCCTGGGGTGAAAGCAATCGGTTACAAATGAATCTACAAGAGGAAAAAGGGCTCTGATGGAAAGGTTGAGACCTATAAAGCTCGACTTGTATCGAAAGGGTACACTCAAAAAGGAGTCGATTATGACGAAACATTTTCGCCTGTGGCCATACTCAAATCCATATAAATTCTATTAGCTCTAGCTACACACTATGACTATGAGATTTGGAATATGGATGTCAAAACCACGTTCTTGAATAGAGATCTTACTGAAGATATCTATATGCAATAGCCACAAGGCTTTGATGCCTCGGGTTAGGAACATATGGTGTGTAAATTGAACAGGTCCTATTATGGGTTGAAGCAAGTTTCTAGAATTTGGAATATCCATTTTGACTCAACGGTTAAATAGTTTGACTTTGAGCAGAATTCGGATGAACCCTGTGTTTACAGAAAAACAGTGGGAGAAAATGTTACTTTCATGATTTTGTATGTAGACGACATTCTACTTATTGGGAATGATGTAAGAATGTTAACTACGGTGAAGGTAGGCTTTTAATAGCAATTCTCCATGAAAGATCTTGGAGAAGCCTGCTATATCTTGAGACTTTGACTCTATAGAGGTAGATCGAAAAGGATAATAGGATTATCCCAATCTACTTTCATTGACAAGATCGTCAACAGGTACAACATAGATAATTCCAAGAAGGGATTCATTCCTTTCAGATACGGAGTCACTCTCTCGAAAGGCATGTCACCTAAGACTCCAAAGGAGATAGAGGGCATAGAAGAGGTTCCCTATGCCTTAGCCGTAGGGAGCATTATGTATGCCATGTTGTGCATTCGGACAAACATTGCACAAGCCATCAGTGTGGTAAGTAGATACCAGTCAAACCCAAGACAAGAGTTTTGGACCGCTGTGAAAAACATACTAAAATACCTACGAATGACTAAAGACTATTGTCTTGTCTTCAATGGTAGTTCACTACAGATGGTCGGGTATACTAATGCTGACTTCCAGTTTGACCCAGATGATAGAAAGTATACATCTAGATACATCTTCATGATGGGGTCCTATGCAGTTTAGCTGGAAAAGCAACAAACAAGGGTCTACAACAGATTTCACGATCGAGACTRAATACATTGTTGTAAGTGAAGCTACCAAGGAAGAAGTATGGATGAAGAAATTCATCCATGAATTAGGAGTTGTTCCATCAAGCACATCACCCATTCCACTATTGTGTGACAACACTAAAGCCATTGCCCAAGCTAAGGAGCCAAGAGTCCACTCGAAATCCAAGCACATCGAAAGGAAGTATCACATATTACGAGAGATTTTTGGTAGAGGGGACATCCAGATTCAGAAGGTAGCATCAGTGGAGAATGTGGCAGACCCATTGACTAAGCCATTGACACAGAAAGTGTTTGACAAACACATAGACAATATGGGACTAAGGCTTGTACCCGATTGGACCTAAGTGCAAGTGGAAGCTATTAGACAATGTATGCCTTTAGCTCAAATTAGATTGATATACAGATACATTTATTGTAAATGAATAAAAGTACATTATTGTTTCATGTTAACATTGGTATGTTTCTGTGGTTTAGCCCTTAAAGTAGACACTTATGAAACTCATGTTAGTTTAGAATGTTCTTAGCCATTGGATAGACCTGGGGAATTTATCCTGCCATGGCTGACACTTAGGAATGGCAACGGGAAGGGTATGGGGTGGGGAGCCCCCTCCCCATCCCTACCCTGTGGCTAAAATCCCTTAACCCGTCCACACCTTGTCCTCTGTATAGGGTAAAGATTTAATCCCCATCCCCGGCCCCGTCGAAGATGGGGAATCCTCGACATGTCCTCGCCCCGCAACCACTGAACTTGGGGATGGTTAATCCCCGACACATCCCTGCCCGAATGTGGAAACTTAACCAGCGAAAACTCTTCTCTCCTCTTTTGGGCTTCATCACCTTTTACTTTCATCCTTTTCTTTTTCTTTAAACTTGCAAGTTGCAAGAATTTGTGGAGTTTTACAACTTATATGGTTTTCTTTGATCTTCTAAAGCAGCTTGACTTTACAGATTACAGGAGAAACTGAAAAATGCAGAACTAGGAGAAACAACAAAAATGGTATCTAATAGCATTGAAGCCCACGAAGACATGTCAACCAATACAAAAAAATTCTTATCCAAAGTAAATGATTCGGGCTCTATAATGTGATAGTATACCCACGGGATACTGAAATCCATGAAAACTCTATGTACAACTCGGGCTCTGCTACGGCGGTGGCGGTGCCCATCAGTCAACGGACGAACGGAGAGAGGAAGAACGAAGAGTGAATCATTGATTCACTATGAAGATCAAAGGAAGACTAGGAAGTCTCAAAGGAAAAGAGTGAATCACTGTAGTGCCATGTGGTCGCCAATTTCTCTATGCTACGACAGCGGCGACGCCCGGCGGTCGACGGTTCCTCTTCTCTCCAGTTGGCAGGCAAGGCAAAGTGTAAAAACTCAAAACTCAAAAGACCCAAATTCTCAAAACCATCCTAACCTAATGCCTTATATATAAAAGGGTATTTTTATAATTCATAACTAGGGTCGGGGCGGGTTTGGGGATTTATAAGCAAACCCCGTCTCGTCCCCGGTTCGGGACAAAAGAAAAATCCTCAAACCCGACCAATATACATTTGTAACCAGGGAAAATCTGCCTCATTCGGGGCGGGTTAAATCGGGACCCAGTTTTATGGGTAAAATTGCCATCCCTACTAACACTGATGTGTTGCCAAAGAAGTTGGGGCAGGCTGTCTTAGCTGCTAGGGTGAGACCCAAAGCACATGTAATGTGTGTTTGGTTAAAACACTAAACCCAGATCATTTTCCAATTATGCCCCAGACCTTGGAGATTGATGGGCAAGCTGGAAAGTTACACATAATCCCTAGACTTGATTATGGTACTGCATTGGGTGTCGGATTGGGTTGTCTTTGATATACCAATCAGTGAGATCCTTTAAGGGTCAAAACCTGGGTATGTTGGGGCAGTTTAAGAATTCATCTGAGTGGATGATCATAGTGATAGGATTGGCCCCTTTGTCAGACAAAGTGGATGATAGGGTTTACATTCTCTCTGATGGAAACTTAAACTGTTGGCAGTGGATTTCAACTATGTTTGAGATTTGGTTTTGCAAAATATATTTATATAATGAATATATATATATATATATATATATATATATTGTTTTATGAAAAATGTTTGCAAAAGGTTTTAATTCCCGGGATCCATCCGAGTAGAGAGTGTGACACTACACCTTGCAGCTAGGGGAGAGGTCATTCCCTGTCGGGCAGTGTTTAATCATTATGGGCCGAGAGATTAAGTGTAAGAGACCATTAAGGGCTGATTATCTGATGGGTTGTATCTTACTTAAGTCTATTATCCTTGGGTCTTCATAGGATGGCTGGATTCAATGATCATTTAACTGTAAATGTTGGAACCATTTTGAGCCCATAGTGATGTGCTCAGGGGTTCACTGCATTTAGTAGTGAATTTGGTCAGGCCTTTTCACAGAGGCTGGGCCGAACCCATGTGGGCTTACGTGAGGTCATTGTGGGGTCCCACGCCATGCAAATCAAACCTAAATTGCCCAAGCAACACTCTTGGGTCGTGCTCCATATAGCTGATGGGCCTAAAGCCCATAATCAATATGATTAACTAAGATGTCACATGACTGCTTAAGTCTAGATCCAAATAAAGATTTGGATAATCTCCTAATTTGATTAGGAGAAATGCTCTATAAAGAGTTAAAAGAAGAAGGGGGCGAGCTACTCTAGAACACTTGTCAATTCTGCTCTCTCTTTTCTTCTTTTGTTTCCCAATAAACCCTAGTTCAACTACAGGCTTTGGGACTGATAAAGATCAGTTCTTTCTTTGATTTTTTCAAGAAAATTCAGAGAAATTTTGGGCTCACCTCCCTAGTTCGATCCAAGCAGTTGGATTGTAGTTTTGCTGAAAACTGCATTGCTGAACCGGTTTCAATATCAAGTTGTGTCATATTAAGTGGAAACTGGTTTTAGGGACTGATTTGGGCGTGGACTTCCACCTTGGGATCTACACTTGTGGTATTCGTATCAGGTATACATTTCTCTCTTGGTTTGGTTTTAAATCTGGTCTAGTTTTAGTGAATGATCAATCCTAGAAAAATGTAGAGAATTCGATTCCCTAAAGGTTAAGAAATTTTTTGATATTTCTCCCAGCCATCTAGCATGGTTCGGCCATCCATGTGATGGATCCTAACCTTCCTTCATATTTGTTATGGTCTACACCCCCTTTTTATAAGGGGAGATCCTAATGCCCTTAAGGGAAGGAGCCAAAAAGTGGTTTGACTCCTATTTGGAAAGCGGATCTTCGATTCAGTATTGGTTATCAGGAGGACGCTGCTGGGGGTTCGCCACGTATCACACAAGATCTTCCAAGGATGAAGTTTCCTTTCAGTTGAGGATTCTCATAGTCCATGTGCGCTACTTTACTTTGTGGGTCTCCTGTATTGATGTGTTGCAGGTGACGTCAGAGTTAGTTTAATGTGTTCCGTTTAGTCTGCTAGGTGCCCTATTATCAGTGACTTTGGCTCATTGTAGTCGTGTGAAGGTCATTTCGTCTATCGCAGGTCTGTGATGGCTTCGAGCTCATCGCAAGTGTATGACGAGTTATGGGTTCATCCCAGGTTCACAATGGCCTCCGTGATGGCTACAAGTCTAAAGCATGACAGGTTTGATGCCTTTATCATGATCACCGTTGTAGGGAAACATATGTACTTACATCTAGGATTCTCTTAAGTCTCTCGAGACTAATCTCATGTGGAGGTCTTAAAGTCTCTCCCTTTTATAGATAAACCACTAAAGCTATAATGAGAAATGAACAAATAAGAACTTTTCTCATTAGGAAAGTGAACCATTATTCTCTATGTACCTAGTAGGTAAGCCTTGTTGGGGTTTCCCAACATATCCAATGAGGATCTTTTTCTAATGTGATTCCCCTTCCCTTAGAACTCTCACATGGCACACTTTTTGCTACAACCCTTTCACGCCTACTTGTGGTCATGTGGTAGGGGTAAATTTCTATAGGTGATGACATGCTTCATGACATGGCTTAGTCTAATAAGGTGAGTTGTCATAGGAGATCATAAGCATGAGGTGTTCACTAGAGCTTCAAGTGGCCATGGGTGAAGAATATAGGACATCACAGGCATATATTATTGTGTTCGTCATGTTAGAGTAATTCCTGATCATCACAAAGGTTTACGGTTGTGTTTTCTTGGAAAATTTTCACAAACACAATACTCATCGCATGTGCTATGATAATCATCTTTGTATCATTATGATCCTCATCGCAATCCCTACGATGTTGATCTACATGTACTTACACCATTGATTGGGGACAATTTGACTATTGAACCATTTGACCCGAGCAATGGTTTGCAGTCTAATCTACTTTATTTAAAATTTTCAAAAAAATGAAATAACAAACATATAGAGAGAAAAATAGAGAGACACAAGATCAATCTCAGATATCTTAGATCTAAGATCTAAGAGAGAGAGAGAGAGGGATTCAAGGGATAAATGAGAGATCTTAGGTTCAGAGATGAGATCTTATAATAGAGATCTCAGATTACAGATCTATAGGAGAGAGATCCATCGCCACTATAGGTCACCGTTATCGTTGCCTTTGTAGGTCGCCATTGCCATCACCATGTAGGTTGCCATTGTCGTCACCGCTAGAGGTGACCCACACCTATGCTTCCATTTTCTTTCTTTATCTCAACCTTCTTTCTTTCCCTTCTTTGAGCTGACAAAGCCCTCCTCTCACATTTATTACTTAATCTGCAATTATTGGCTACTATCTTAGTTGGGGCTTAAAAAGCCAGTATTCTTCCTTCACTCTAGAAGAGGCTCTCCTTTTCTTGTCCGGGCAGAGCAAACGCCTATTGCCTCAACTTCCCCTCGACAAGGTAAAATTCCATTTCTTCGTTCCAATTCATCCTTCTTTCTGTAGCGACTGATGTGTTTTCCTTCCCGGTCCTCCCCTCTCCTCTCTGATTTTTCTTTTTCCTTGTGTGCATTTCCATGAACTCTTAATTTATACGTTATCAGTTCCCATGGTTTCAATCACATGAGCTATAAGATCAAATCTTTGATGAGTGGAAGTGGAACTAGTTAAATGGATCGTTGTCTATTTCCATAAGGTTGTTGAAAATAATTTATAAAAGATTTCAGGGAAGTATAAGCATTAGGTCCGAGCAACAGGTGCACAAGGGTACAGATCATATGTTGGAAATTGGCCTTTGGTGTTGCCATAGGACTGCCATCGTGATCTTCAATTTTCTTTTGACGTTAGAGATGAATCCAATTGAGTTGGAACTTTGTGCTAAACAGATGAAGTAATCTCTGATATGAACTGTAAGAAAACTCATCGGATGGCCTACTTCGACAATTCATTCCACTGGGGAGAACGATATTCTTCCTCTTCTTCAATATCTTTCAAGCACAATTGATCACTACTTTGTTAAAGAATTCCAAATTTGTGGGCACCAGGGAAGAGACAATGAATAGTGTGTTTTCCAGTTCTCTTGAAAATGAATTTGGAATGAGGGAGGGGTAATATTGGGTTTTAAAAGAATTTTAAACACCATGTGGTCTCACGTGCATATGGGTTTTGATGAAATAATAACGGATGCTAACAGTAAATAAAGTATTAGTCAATTGTCATAAACAGTAGTAGTGTTAGTCAATTTTCAAACGGTAAGGGTACACTTAGTCAATTAGCTAAACCATAAGGGAAGTTTAAGAAATTTACCCTTTAAAAATTAAACACTTATTTCATATTGGGCATTTGGTAGTCTTTTTCTCTAATAAGCACTTAAATAAGCATTTGTGACTATTCTGTCCTTTATTTTCTTTCAAAATTTCAAAATATACTCTTTGAAAACACATTTATAAAAATACTTTTATGAAAGCACTTTTAAGAAAGCACTTTTACGAAAGCACTTTTAAAAAAATACTTTTACAAAAACAGTTTTACGAAAGTACTTTTATGCTTTCGTAAAAGTACTTTCATTGTACTTTCATATTTCATAAAAGTGCTTTCATAAAAGTACTTCCATAAAAGAGATTTCGTAAAAGTGATTTTATAAAAATACTTTCATAAAAGTACTTTTACAAAAGCGCTTTTGTAAAAGTACTTTCATAAAAATGCTTTCATAAAAGTACTTTCATAAGTGCTTTTATAAAACTACTTTCATAAAAGCACTTTTATGAAAATACTTTATAAAAAAACTTTTGCGAAAGTATTTTTATAAAATTCAACTAGGGATAATTTTATAAGTGGTATTTTAAAATTCAACTAGGGATAATTTTGGAAGAAAAAAATTGAATAAGTGCTTATTGTATAATCACTTAAAAAAAACTGGAAATTTAGATTTAAAAAATAAGCCCTTATTTTTAAAATGAGCACTTATTTCGGGCTTATTTCCCAAATATCAATAAGTGCTTAATGGCCCAAATAAGCACTTATTTTGAATACACACTTATTTTTAAGCACTCCCAAACATGGCCTAAGACTTCTCTATCTCTTTTCCTAGTCTATGTTTCCTTTTTGATTTATTTTATTTGCTTCTTGATATTCAACCAATGACCT
Source organism: Nelumbo nucifera (assembly GCF_000365185.1). Next base: position 171,875 of record NW_010729436.1, on the reverse strand, counting down.
TGCACTTAGTCCGCTTTTCTAGCTAGACTTAGGTCTTCTGCTTTAAATATTTGGTCATCTCTATGATCTCACATTATTTCATATTAGGGAACTCGGTTTGGCCCGAGTTAGCATACTGATTAGGGCTCAGGCCATCATACCAGCCCATTAAAATTTTGACAAAAACCCAACCCGAGCCTATCCAAGTTATACAGCCACTTTTTATGCCAATTCTATTTTTATTTTGTTTTATTTATTGGATTTCCTTTACTATTGATATGACGTTTCTTTGTTCATCATCATTATCAAAGCCTTATCCCAACCATATGGGTTGGGCCAGTCAGCTATATGAATCAAGAATCCTGTTTGGCCATTCCATTTTGTTGTTTGCCTGTTCCATGCCTCTAAAACATATACCATTTACCAAATTTGTCTTACAAGATTGTAATTTGCTCAGTTTGGAAGGAATACAAATACAAATATGTACAGTATAAAACCTTGCATTTTATATTATTTTGTATATATTTGTACCGTACATATTTGTATTTGTACTCTGTGCAAATACAAATTTGTAGAGTACAAAATCTTGTATTTTGTATTATTTTATATGTATTTGCACTGTACATATTTGTGTTTGTACTCCTTTCAAACTGAGCCTTAATCAAAGAAAGAGTACAAATATATACAAAATTACACATAACACAGGGTTTTACACTATATATTTATATTTGTGTACTCCTTCCAATTGAGCCTTCCGTATAAATTGTCTCTAATTAAAATCCACGAGGACATTTTAATTTTTGGGTAGTATTTGGTTTTCCATATGGTTCCAGTTTTTTTTTTTTTCTTTTTTATCAATTCCTCGTTTTCATAGAAAATTAGCTGCAAATGGTTGCAGTCAATTTTACATTGAAGGGGTCCTGATCAATAAGAATGACTCATGTTGAAATAGCAATAGGAACAACAATCAATGATTTCTCCCGTCAACGGATCCTCAGTAAATTTTTCATCTCACCTTAATACAGGCATTTTGATAATTTGGCCGTCTCAGAACACAGTGAGATGTATTACGTGAAAATCCTTTTGAACCAAACATCAGCAAAAACATACTGCAACTATTATGTGCCCGTTTGGGAGGTTTAAAGTGCAGTGGCTTCTGTCTGTGTGTTGGGCCCACATGGACAGCTATAAGCTTGTTGGTGAAAAGTCTGAAAAGCCAAAATGTGTGTTGCCAGAGTCCGGATCTCCTACCCACAACTCTACTCACATAAGGTCGCAATCATACATGGAGAACATTTCACGCCCTTACATGATGTTATGCATGGGAGATGTTCCCAATGCATGGGAGTAGTGTTTTATGGGTAGGCCATAGGTTTGGTAGGATTGTCGTGGATAAGAGATCCGGAGTTGTGTTGATGTGCCAGTTGAAAGGACGTAGATTATCTGAGTTCTTTCTTGGACAGATAAGCCAGTTGTCAACAAACATAGCTTAACCGAATCAAAGCTATCTTCACCACAAGCCTCCCAAATGGGACCTGTATATCGATGTTGGGCTGGACTCAAAAGTATTGGGTTCATGGTTCTAATTTTCTAGGAAAGGATGGTATGGCTCCAGAACCATACCAATGTTTTTTTTTTTTTGAAACCACAAAATGCAAATAGATTCGGACAAAATGAAAAAAAAGAAAGAAAGAAAGAAGGCTCAAAATATCGCAACCTACACATCAGTGAGTTATCATAACGTATTTCAAGTTCAGTGATATGCTAGTTATTGGATATTAGGACCTTTTAACATGTTTAAATGATAATATTCATGGTATAGTGGTTATTTGTTAATATAACAAACAGAAAATATAAGGAGTATTATATGGTAAAAACAACGTACAAGTACGTTGAACCATGACCAAACAACGGGAGTCTAAAAACTGTTGACACTACTAACGCCTTACATGGAAAGTCATGAAGCTATATTTGGTGAAAAACATGGAAAGYCCAGGTATGTATAAAATTACATTAGGCAATTGAGCTGAGAAGTCAGTTTTCCAGTGGAGCTAATTTTGACAGCTTCTGTTTATTTTATTTTATTTTTTTATTTTGATATCTTAGCCCTCCCAAAAGATAGTATATTAAGCAAAAAGACAAGTCTTTTGGCCGAACCCAGATCAAATCCTCACGGAGCGCGTCCCAATCCACAGCTGCAAGTGCTGTGAGAACAAACCCAGATTCTCCTCACACCAATCTCACAGCATGTTGCAGCCCCACATCGGAAACATCTCTGATCTCCCCATGATTTCCATGCAGTTGCAATTGTTGTGAGGTTGATGTCTCCCCATGAATGACAATATAGAAGTGTGGGAGATGTTCCCGTGTGTGAATGCAACTAAGTTTGAGTTGTCGCTCTCCTCTACCACTATCACACTACACCCCCGATTCCGAATCAAGGACAGACCCTCCACTGCAAAAACTTCCTCTTCGAAAGGATTTAAGATATATTTAAGTCATATCTAATTCATTTTATTAATAAAATACAATATTTTGGTCGATTTGTAGTTCAATTTATTAATAATATATAATATCTAAATCCAGTTCAGATCCAATCAAACTCTGACAGAATCTAATTCATTGGGTCAAATTCAAATCTAGGTAGATCTGAATCAAATCCAACCAACTTATGGCCTTGATCCCGGCCCTAAAATTTCCTCAACAAATGTGAGGCCAAACGGGAAGGCCTTTGATAATGTATAGTGTATGCCTAGAGGAATAACCAAAACTTGTATGCTGTCAAGGCACTAACTATGGAGTCTGATCCTATTAAATATGTAGAAGTAAAACCAGGGTAGACAGTGAGAGAGAGAGCTTGGTACTTCCTAATGCCATGGAAGGCTTCTTATGGCAATGTACCTTCTAATTTTTTCATCTTTGGGATTAGGGGTGGCAATTTTTCACCCAACCCGCTGAACCCGCCCAACCCACCCAGAATCTAACCCGCCCAACCTGCCCATTTACTTAGCGGGTTGTGTGATCAATCCATCACCCAACCCACCCATTTAAATGGGTTGGGTTGAGTTGGGTTATAGATAACCGTTGGGTTAACCATTACAAACATAAGTATTAATTTCTTAGCCTTTTTTTTATTTTCTTTATTTAAATTAAATAATTTATAATTAATGCATTAATTTTCTATTAATTATTGACTAAATTTAGTTTTGTCTTGAATCAACACACTTCACTTAACATAAATCCAAATCAATCTCACCCAAGTCCGATTCAGTTCAACGCAGTCTGACCCGATCAAACATATACTGATTTGGGTCAACTCGAATTTAAAATAGACCTCAAACGGGGTGGCTTGGTATCGCTTGCTTTGCCCAGTTTGGGTCATTCGGTCCAACCATTATTCACACAAGCTGATCCAGGTCGACCCAAAGCCGAAGCAAGTCAAACCGGGTGAAGTCTAAACCCTAAACCACCCCACTTGCTTTGCCCGGTTCGAATCATTGGTTCAACTCGATACAACCTGACCCGAATCCGACCTGGGTCAACAATGCTAGCTAACCTATATCCTTTGGAGCCTCTGGCTTGGGACCGACCTAAAACCAACTCGACCCGATCTGACCGAAGTGTCCAGTCCAACCGGGGTCTGGCCCGACCGAGTTGAACTGGCCTGATCGGGTGTGGCCCCGACTAGACTGAATCCGATCTGTTCGGGTCTGGTCCGACCGGTTCCAATTCGATCGGGACCTAGTCTGGTCGGACGGGTCCAGATCTAAACGATTCAACCACTCTTGATGTGATTAGCTCAAAGACAATCCAATTAGATAGTTCAAGTTGGTCTGACCAGTTTGAACCTAAGTGGTTCGTCAAATCCAGAATCCGAACATAGTTAAATGGCTTTGCTACTTATGTAAAAATAATGCATGTAATGTGATTTGAAGCTTCACCACTTGTGTAAATAACTATTATTACCACTAAGCTATAACCAACTTATTTATTAGAATGGAGTTTAGTTTTTGGTTTTAAGTACATAAATATAAGATTAATGGGTTTGGGCAGATTGGATTGGGTTAAAGCAGGTTTGGGTTGAACCCAACCCATTTAATTTTAAATAATTGGGTCATTAACGGGTTGGCGGGTTAAATGGGTTGTGTTGAAACTCAACCCAAACCAAACCCAACCCAACCCGCCCAATTGCCACCACTATTTGGGACTCATCTTTCTATTAAAGATAATGGACAGGAAAATAGATATAATAACAGTACACTTATACAGTTGTTTTGGTGTCAAGCCTTTTACATTTCCCCACATTCAGCTATAACACAGGCAAGCTTAGGCCGGTTGTTAGGTCCAGTTGCCACGTTCTCTATCTTCCTCACAACCAGGAGACCTTCCCCAAGCACTCTCTGCAAGTGCAAGCAACCACGATATCAGTAGTTAGGATGGTGAAAAATAAAAACCATTCAGACATGCTATAGAGCCTGTATTACATACCACCAAGTGCTATGAAGACTGCTTTTTCTGGCAAATATAGTAATCAGATAGATAGAAGCCAAAAGAAGTAAAGTTGAGAAACATACCCCAAAGACAACATGCTTATTATCAAGCCAATCACATTTCGAGCATGTTATAAAGAACTACAAACAGGAAAAGATATAAAATTCTGATTAGAATGCAGGAACAAATATAAAAAGTGCAGCCCAGTGCACAAGGCTCCCCTGCTAATGCAGTGTCTGGGGAGGGACAGTGAGGGAACAAATATCAAAGAACAATTTTTTCTTGAATGGTACACCAAATAATAAAATTAGAGGACATTACCCTTCTTTTTAATTTCTTTGAAGTTGTTGATGAGATGGCCGCCCACTTAAGGGCAGATTTGTAATTAATCCTACTTAAGTTAGATTAATAAAAGATTAGTGAGAGAGGAGAGAACATCATCAAACTCACTTCTCCTTTCTCTTCTTCACAATCTTCTTCTTCTTTTCTGTTGTATTCCTCTTTTCCTTCATTTCTATTGCTGTAATCAGAAATTAATTTCAGATTTAGAGGACAGAATCACATCTTAGTATCAGAGCAGCCCTTCCTCCATTTTTGTTGTCCTTATTTTCCCATACACCCTTCGATTAGAAGAGTGTATGAAGAGATAAGTTTATGATTGATCAGAGGATATTTTGCCTAGTTGGTAGAGGGTTTGGAGAGTCAAAATCTGGCTGTAGATCACCAAGAAGTGAAGCTGTTGTTTTTCGCCCAAAACCCTAGCTGGCTAGAGAGATTTTCAGTTATAGGTTAAAGAGAAGGATTGGGTCTGGTGCTCAAGGCTTGGAGGTTCCTTTTGATCTCCAAAAAGGGGTGGTTGAGGCCAGAAGAAGTTTGGAGAACTCTGGTAGGAATGACTTCTTCTCCCTTTCTCTCAGGTAGTCGGGTGTAATGAAACCCTAGATTTTGAACCTTCAGGTTCTGGACTGTCCTCAATTAGGTTCATAAAGACAAAAACTTATTTTTTGAATTTTGCTTGGTCAATGGAGCAATCTGGAAGTGAGATGAAGCAAATTTCAGTATTTGGGGTTGGTCCAACAGATTCTTTTTTGACTGGTGTGACTACAATTAAACTCCAGATGGAACAAATTACCTAGCTTGGGCATAGTCTATACGGATTTATGTTTGCAGTAGAGGTAAACCGGGTATCTCACAAGTAGTAAGGAGAAACCTACAGAGACTTATTCTACATATGAAAACTGGATGCAAGAGAACTACATAGTGATGGGATGGTTAGTCAATTCTATGCAGTCTCACATAAGTCAGTGTTAGAGTTGGTCAGATGAAGGTAGATTAGTCTTTTCATTATGATTAAGTTATATGATGATGTGGCAATTTTGGTTTTACTTTTGCAGTTCACTTGTCCCATACTTGAGTAGGGGCAGTTTTGACCTTGTACTCTAATTACAATATAATACAGATTATGGTCGACTAGTAGGGTTTACACTCTCTAGTTCGACAGCTACCTCTCCTACTTCTCTCTCTCTTTCTTTCTATCAAAACAGGACTAGTTCAAACCACTAAAACATGGTATCAAAGCGCTAAACAAAGGAGAAGGCTGCGGCTTCAAGTATTATGACCTGCGATCTCTCCTCTTTTCTACTTCTCTGGGCTGTGCAATCTAAGGTACACACCTAAGTGGCTGCGGCAATAGTTTTTTTCCCTAGGACTGCCGCAGTCCTTATTACAGGAGGTGTTAGGAAGGTGCGACAGACCTACAATATCAGTTTTAATACTACTGTCACCATGAGTGACACCCAAGTAGTCGTGTGTGGTGGTGTTTGTAGTGTTGACCCTCTATTGAACAGTTTCAAGAGGGTTCTTGGTGGTTGTTTGAGTTACAATCATGGTGATTAGTTATCAGTTACCAGTAGTGGTGTGAAAAGAAAAAAAAATTGGGCTGAAAGAGTGGCCAAATGTGTCTGAATGGTAGGTAGTTTACATCAAGTTTGTTGATTGTGGCTGGTTGAGAGACCGTTATAAGTGATTTGGAGACTGCTGTAGTGTTGAGTTGCAGAAGTATTTGTTTGGTGGCTGATGATTCAGAATTAGAAATAGTTTTGGGGGACACAATGGCAGCAACTGGAGATGGTGGTAGTGATCAGAAATCTGGTGTGATGATCCCTTCAGACAATATAGGTGTGCAAATGACTTCAATTAAACTTAATGGGAAAAATTATGTGCCATGAGCCAAGTCAGTGGAAGTTTTTCTCAAGGCATGAGGAAGGTGAAACATGTGAAGGAAGATAATGTTAGACAGTTTTGCCCTTAGCTCCAATCAGATTGATGTACTTATTGACATTTATTGTAAATAAATAAAGTACATAATTAATTCATGTTATTATGGTGTGTTTCTATGTAATACTCTTAAACTGGACAATTATGAGATTCGTGTTAGTTTATAATCTTCACAGCCGTTAGATAGACCTAGGAGGTTTATCTCGCCAAGACTGACACAGATGTGCTACCAAGAAGGTTGGGATGGCTTGTCTCAGCTGCCAGGGTGAGACCTGAAGCACATGTAGTGCGGGTTTGATTGAAACTCTGAACCAGACCATTTTCCAGTTATGCCCTGGACCTTGGAGACAGATGGACAAAACTAGAAAATTACACCTAACCCCTAGACTAGATTTTGGTACTGCACTAGGTGTTGGATTAGCTGTCTTTGATATGCCAATCAGTGAGATCCTTAGCGGGGGGTCAAAACCTGGTTATGTTGGGGCAGTTTGAGAATTCACCTGAGTGGGTGAATTTATTAAATCAGAAAATGTTTATTAAATTTTATAATATATCATATTCTACATTTAATATAAAAAATCAGAATAAATTTATTAAATTTTATACTAAATCATAATTTATTATAAGTTTAGTATTAAAAATCATAATAAATTCATTAAGTTTTATAAGAAATCAGAATTTATCATAATCTTAATACTACA